>MU266387.1:0-136152 GCA_021014945.1 Leucogyrophana mollusca | reverse complement strand
ATCCGACGAATCTAATGCATAGTATGTGCAAGTTTTAGATGAGAATTCAAATTTCCCGAGCAGAGATCACACAAATGCATCATGGGCTGTGTCATTTTGAAGGTACATGTCCCTAGAAGCATATCTGTGTGTAAAATTTGCTCCCACCATATATGATACCGCATTACAAAGGCTTTCTCAAGTTTCATAGGAGATTTACTGGTCGGCAGTACGATCCGACATGTGCTATAAAAGGAAAGGAAGTAGCACACTAAATAGAAGTGCGAGGGTGGGGGGAAGCAATCAGGGGTTGATGGAGAAGTTCAAAGGGCCCAGCCCCAGCTGTCCGGGGTGGGGATGGTGCACCATGATAGGCTGCAGGATGCCTGTGTACAGTGTATAGAGTCATGCACAACAATTTTCGGTACAGATTCACCCCCAAGGAGTGGTGCATGAAACCACAGTGCGTTCGGGCCTGTCAATCTTGCACAACTAATTTCACTACAATAACAGTACTTTCATGCACAATTATGACAGTATAGCCTGCAACCCGGCCCCCGGCATGCGTGTTGGATGAGGTGCAGAGCAGCAGGGGGTCAATGGGAGGGCCTCGAGATGGTGTGAAGACCGCAGAAGCCATTTTCGGCCAAATGATTGTGTTTTCGTGGGGGTGGGCAATCCCCTACAGCGAAATTTGTTCTCACGACGCCGTGGGAACACTTTTGGCACACCAACGCAGTGACACAGTCAAGCACCCCCCGTCGCAACATGTTTTATTGCGTACCGAGGCAGAGGGGAGGTACAAGCTTGGGGAGGAAGTTGTTCAAAAGCACCTTGCAGATGTTATTGTGGCACGGCAGAATTTTATATGCAAGATTGGATATGCGAGAGGCAAAATACCGACAGAATCAGGGATAGTGAGAGCTATTATTCAAAAATTTCAACTAGGAGTGCACCATAACACAGATAAAATAATTACTTTCCATCCCACCAGCGAAGTTGAGGCCTGTAAGTGACGAGGAAGATCAGCAAACGTGCAGCGGCATGGACACCCAACTACAGTCAAATCTTCAGCCACAAGCACGATCTGTATAAGTGGTCGCGTCTGTGGCTGAGCTTTTTCTATAGCTTTTCTGTATGTCCAATGCTCACCTTGATATCCCGCAGATTGGAGCCAGCCTTGGCATGCAGAGACTTGGATCGCACAACGCGATATAGACGAGGTGAGGCGGTGCGGCAAGATGGGAACGCAGCGGCGAGGATTGACGCCATCATCCTTATCGGAGCTACTGATTGCGGCACATTCGAAGGGCGATACAAGACTCAACTCGAGGATCAGCTGGACGTCCATTGTCGTTTCGGCCCTCCAATCCCCAAGAACAATAAAGAATGTTCGAGATCATTTCAGGCATCCATGATCCATTTTCTCTCTACCTCCAAGGAAGATGATGGTCTTCTCGCTAACAACTCCAAGCACGCCAACAGCTGGGGTGGTAGATCTTCATGTTGATATGATACATTAATCTGCATATATACACCCCTCACATCACTGTGTACTACTCACGGTAGTGATTGGCATGGGTCAGGTGACCCACCATGGGTCATGGGTATGGGTTACCATGGGTCGGGTAAGGGTCAATAACTTCGGACCCACCAGCAACCCATACCCATGGCTGTGGGTCAGGGGTAAGATCCTTACTTTGTATAGATATGCCGACCTTGCTGTAACTGTACAGTTTTGTTTTACCGATGTCATAACTAATCCGATACTCTGGGTAAGTATTCAAACTCTAATTATTACGACATTCTTGCACACATAGGCCCAGCACGATGTTCGCGAAGCGCCAAATCAAACTTACTGCTAAGGCCAAGGATTTATTTGGATCAGTTGATAATGCTTTTTCGAAGCGAAAGGCCCATGATGAACTTACCTCAGACAAAAGGAAGTGTCAAACAGTCGAGAAGGTCCAGGCATCCTCTTCAAAGGCCTTGGCCTCGGCCTCAAAGGCACCCACACAACAACCTTCAGAACCACAAGCTCCCACGAAGCCGAAAGAATCAGTTGCCCCGAAACCCACCAACAGCCGCCGGGCCACAGTTCGAACAGAAGAAGAAGAGGAGGAGTTGCATAGTGATAGTGATATCGAGTTTATTGCTTGCAAAGATGCTGATACCAGGCAAGGAGCTAGTGATGACGAGACAGAAAAGGAGAAGGATAGCAGTGATGAATCTGCTCACGAAGATGACGAGGCTGAACTTGGTGACCTCGACCTTCCTGTGGGATCATACATTAGTTGACCACCATTCATAGTACGGCTATCGAAGGACTGGAACTCACCAATCTATGCCTTCTTCGTGCCGACACCAACAGTCAGGTATCTCAAGGGACGCTGTTACCACGAATTCCATTGCATGGCCAAGGGTTGTAAGGAAGGTATCCGTCGTTACCTGGATACGAAGGATGCCAAATCCACAAGCAATATGCGTAAGCATGTCCGAACGTGCTGGGGTGAGGATGTTCTCAATACAGTCGACGAGGCAAAAAATGCCACAGTCGCAAGGGATACAATCATCACCGCACTTCTCGAAACAGGGACAATCACAGCCGCATTTGAACGAAAGGGGAAAGGAAAAGTCACGTACTCGCACCGTCAGCATACCAAGACTGAGGCAAAGTGTGTACAGTGATATTGATGATTTCGTGTTGCATGCTGATCGCCGTGGCAGAGCTGAGATAGTGAGATGGGTCGCGGAAAGCCTAAGACCGTTCGAGATCGTTAACGACCGTGGATTTCAATCTTTGATGAAGACGGGTAGACCCGACTACTACATACCTTCACCATCTACAGTTTCGCGCGACGTAAAGCTAGTTTTTGCGAGAGTACGCCAGCGGATTGCTGGGATGCTACAGGTCAGTGACATGGCCAGGTATTGTACTTCACTTCCAATATTAACGGGGAAACTAGAAGTACGATGGAAATATCAATTTTGCTACGGACGCATGGACTTCGCCCAACCATAGACCCTTTGTGGCAGTCACTGCGCACCTGGAACATGAGGGGCGGCCGTTGGCGCTACTCCTTGATATCGTGGGGGTTTCCAAGGTATGAAAGCAACTTACAAACCCTTTCCCGTGACTGACAAGTGTGCAGTCCCACACAGGCCCCCATCTTGCGGCAGCGTTTGCGGATATCTTGAAACAGTTTGGGATTTCAAATAAAGTTAGTAGATATTCGAATATGGGGATATAGCACTTACAGGTGCACGCTTGGCAGATTCTAAGTGTGACGGCTGACAACGCTTCATCCAATGATACGATGACGACCGAGCTGGCATCACTTGTGCCGACATTCAGTGGTGAGTCGACACGCACACGGTGTTTCCTACATATCGTAAATCTGGTCGCAAAATCAATTATCCGTGAGTTTGACGTACCGAAAAAGAGCGCTGATGAAGCGCTGGATGGGGCGCTTGAGAAGGACGAAGTCATGCTGCGAGAACTGGTGGAAGGACTTGATGAGGAAGAGGAGATGTTCGAAGCAGAGAGTGGTGAAGTGGCCGAGGTTGAAAGCGATGACATAGACGGCTGGGTGGATGAGATCGCAGAGCTAACAGATGAGGAGCGAGCAGTGCTACAAGAAGAGATTCGACCAGTTAAATTAGTTCTTGTGAAGGTAACGAAGCAAGACCCACCAACTGCCTACTGATATTATCTCTTGCAGCTTCGCAAACTTGCGTACAAAATAATCCATTCGACGACAATCTTGCTGCCCGCGTGGAAGGAGTGTCTCGAAACCCTGAAGATGGCAGTTAGAATCATGCCACGAGACGTGGCAACTCGCTGGAACTCGACCTTCGATATGTTGGAGTTTGCGATCGAGTATCGGAGGGCGATTGACGAGTTGACGGCCAAGAAAGTCGACCTTCGCAAGTATGAGCTAGACAACAATGAGTGGGAAATTGCCACACACCTGCGCGACGTTCTTGGGGTAAGTCACTTGTCACACGTCGTCACTAACTCAACGACATCTTTTCATTGTAGGTACTCAAAGATGCTACGCTTTTCTTCTCGCGTTCGACACCAAACCTCGCCACAGTCATCCCTGCCATGGACGACATCAACGAGGTCTTCACCACACACGTTGTCAGTGAAGATGTCACCCTCAATCCTGCAATTCGAGCCGCGGTTTCTATTGGCAAGAAGACTCTGGACCGCTATTATTCACTGACAGACTCCTCTCAGGTGTATCGTATTGCCATGGGTAGGTGTTTTGCTGACTATACCACTGTTTCTGACTGTATGCTACGCTTTTTCCAGTCCTGCACCCTCGTCACAAGCTCCAGTACTTCCGGAATGCCAAGTGGCCCAACGATTGGATTGAGACTGCAGAGGAACTCGTTCGCGACGAGTACGACCTCTCCTACGCCACTGCACACATACCTGATGACGCTCCAGGCAAAGAACACCCCCCTGACATCCCTGGACGCAAACAAAAGGTAAGTAGCTATTTCACTAGTCGACAACAGCGGCCCCTGACACTCATGTGCACTCAGGAAAAGAAGCATAACCGATTCAACAATCTACCTGCACTAGCGGCACCTCAGCGCTCTGAGCTGCGCTCTGAACTCGATGTATACCTCAGCACAGACGTTGAGAAAGTCGGGGACGTCATTGGGTGGTGGCATGAGCACCGTGCAGCTTATCCTCGCCTCTCACGCATGGCGCTAGACTACTTGACCATCCCCGGTGCGTATCATCTTCGATATTCCCGCTGTGTTACATATACTGACTTTAGACTGAGTTTTCAGCTACGTCTGTTGATGTCGAACGCGTTTTCAGCCGGGGCCGACTTTTACTCTCACACATACGCAACCGACTCTCCGCTCAGTCTACTCGAGCGCTTCTTTGCCTCGGTTCATGGAGTCTCCTTGGGTTAGTGAGGGACAATGATGTAAGGGCTATCACTGTTATGGATGATGTTGAGGGGGAGGAGGAAGCGCTTGTGGACGGTTGGGATGCCATTAGGTTGTAGAAATACTTTGTTACATGCTTCTGTACACATTTCTGGTGACAACCCATGGGTGACCCACTGTGGGTCCTACCCACCATGACCCTCGACAAAACCCATGACCCACAAACCCATGGGCTGTGGGTACGGGTATCTCGTGGGTACAGGTGCGGGTCTGGCTGTGAGTACCCATGGGTTACCCATGCCGATCGCTAACTCACGGACACTCTAAGGCACTAATAATCTCTTACATCTGTCGCTATTCGTGGCATAAATTTACAAATTTACAATACATGCATTCAGCTGTCCCCTGTCCACATGATTGTGTCGTTTCGTGCGTGGTGTTTTGGTGGTGGGAATATTAGGTAAGCCTCACAAGTTCGTTGCAGAGATTGCCCACCCCCAGTTTTCGTGTCGGTTCCTGGTCGATTAGGTTGCCGTAGAGTAGGTCGAGAATAATACAAGATAAATTACAAGTAAAGCTAGCGGGACAGAGCAGAACACGTGCTATTATACGGGCATGTCGCGGACGGTGCGAGGAGGGCAGCTCAGCGGTCACGGAGCGCCCGTGACCGTCCCCTCTCCCAAACGGGCTCACACAGGCGCCTGTGACCGACCACCGTGGAGTGCCAAGGGGGTCTCCTTGTTCCCCGTCGAGTTATGTTTGTGCCAGAGTCGAAATATGAACACTAGGAGTGGTATGAAATGGTGGGAACATATAGTACAGTCATGCTAGAATATTGTAGCCAGGGCCACTCCCTCTTCATGCCTGTTGTCATACACATCCATCATCTTTGCACCGGGTCCATTCTTCCCGAATGTAAAACCCACCCAGACACCCCTCGCGAGGGGCTCATCCTTCTCCTTCACCTTCTCGACATTCCTCTGCTTCTCCTTCACCTCTGCATACTTTGCCATGTCCTCCACCGACGTGAAGTCGTCATAGTACCCAGTATCGATTTCAGAGTCAAGGGCAGGCACGAACGGTGCTCGGACACCTCGCAGGTCCTCCCACTTTACACCATCGAAGAAGGGGTGGTTTGTTACCTGAGATAAGGTGGCATACCGCACACTCGCGTGGGATATAAGACTGAAGTCCAAGTGTCAGTCATCTCAAAATCACATCGGCGACGTGCAACAAACCGGGTGACAGCGTCCCAAGCTATATCAGATAAGTTGAAAATGAGGTCTTCAGGCTTGTCATACTCTGGTCGTCGAAGGACCTTCGTCCAATTTTTGAGATTCGTCCATGTTTCTTCAGGTGTACCACCGCTGAACGGCGGGAACCCTGCAAGAAATTCGAAGAAGATGCAGCCCAGGGACCAGTAGTCAACAGAGTATGTGTATGGTTTTCCTCGAAGCACCTCGGGAGCCATGTAATCGGGAGACCCGACGATGGAATCCGCGTAGCGAGGATCTTCGTTCCGGATGGATCGGTATAGTGAGCGACGTTCTAATGTGGATCGATAGACGACTTGGTTATCTTTGACTTTGTCAAGCTATCTGCTAGTGAGATTTCGAGAGTTCCTCGATTAGTAGCTAGCCCACCTTGATTTTCATGGATTCAATGCGTTTTGGGTTCAGCGCACCAGTCGCCAAACCAAAATCGGTCAACTTGACATGACCGGTGCCATCGACAAGGAAATTCTTCGGGCGTCGTTCGTTATCCCCAGCGCCAAAACGAGAAGCATGAACCTTACCTCAGGCTTCAGATCGCGATGGATGTACCCAAGCTTATGCAGCTCACTGACGGCAACAAACATCTCGCTGATGTAAAAGCGTGCGTGTTCCTCTTTGAGAACACCGGAATTGTTGAGGAGTGTGCGAAAGTCGCCGCCAGGGACGTATTCCATGGCGAGATAGACGTGTTGGGTGTCTTGAAATGCATAAAGCAGGCGAACCAGCCAAGGTGTCTTCGTCGCAGTCAAAATATCTCGCTCGACTAGGACATGGCGCACCTGTATCATGCGATGAGTTGCCGCCTGAAGTATGTCTAAGAACTGACCTCGTCCATCTTGAACAAAGTACGTTTTTTCATCTTCTTCAAAGCGCAGACCTCGCCTGTCTCCGACTTCCGCGCCAAGAACACTTCACCATACCCACCCTGCCCCACCTGTGCGATGATGTGAAACTGATCAACCCGCAGCTTTGTGCGACGCTTTCTGAGGACCACTCTTTCGCGTCCGCAGTAAGACTTGAACTCCTTGGCGTACTCAACGGCGGAGAGCTGTCGTTTCTTGGTGTCAGCGTCAAATCTAGCACGACGCTCTTTGCGGGATGCAATATAGCCAAGAGTTTGAAAATAGTAATCAAGGAAGTCTATGTGGGATCAGCAAGTACGGGATGCAGGTATAGGGTGTCACTCACAAAGCTGAGCGACCGTGGCTTTGCGTTTAACCTCTGGACTTTCGAGTAGCTCCCTCTCCCATAGCTGGAAGGAGTTCTGCTTGACGGTGGTAGCATTTCTGGCGGTGTCTAGCTTGGCGGTGTCCATTCTGATATCGTCGTTCCAAGCGCCGCCGCGTGCTGTTCCCATGTGTATATCCCTCAAGCCCACGGTAATGCCTTTAGCTGTATCCATGTGTATATCGCGATAGGTTGAGTCGCTTGGCTTTGGTAGACCAGACATGGTGCGATCTTGATAGATCAGTCTATATATGTAATGTGGGCTGTATGTATGGCGATGGTTCAAGAAGCGCGCGCAATGTTCACGTGTGCGTATCGCGTCCAGTCACGTGCATCGAGCATCTCGTCGTGTAGTACTAGTAGTCGCGTGTTGGCTTCCGTCATCATAATGCCACACGCTATCCGACCCGCTCACATCGACCTTGCAGCTATCCTTGCGGAGCCTACGCCACAAATAGACCTGAGGCTGCACGCATATGACGTATCCACAGGAAATTTCCTCAAGGCTGTCACCAATTACACAAACCGCGCAATCGGCGAGATAACAAAACATAGGAACGCTCAAGAAGCTGACAAGAAGAAGATTGCAGATAGGGCTCATGCAGTAGAAACTGAGACTAATCAGTGCAAACTAAGAGAAATCGAGCTGCTCGCTTGTACGTTTACTCCCTTCATCGCAGGACAATCACACCTCACACCTTTCTAGTGCTCGCCAAGGAGCAGGATGAAAAGCGCGAGTCAGAGCAGTCTATTGCATCTCTAAGGCGCCAGCTAGCCTCTATCCGCGAAAACTGCGCAGCAATAGACGTGGAGATCGAGCAGTATCGGGCGGCAACCTCGAATCTCAGGCGTGGTAGGTCCAGCTCTTCTGCGCGCATCACAAACTAACCCATCCCCAAGAGAAGGACAGAGAACGTCAGACTTTGAGCATGCACGCTGCTAAAACCTTGCCGGAGCTCACTGCATGCCAAACCCGGCTACGATGTGTCGTCGAAGGTGTCGAGAAGGACCTCCTCCTCGTGCGCTTTTCTCACATCAACAAGATTGCCGTCCACCAGGAATTCAGCTTTGTTCTCGACGTTTCTTCTCGCACTTACAAAGGTGCGTATTGACGATCTTATCCCCAATTCCGCTCGCTAAAAGCCTCCACCAGTTGTTACCACGACGCCAGTGCTACCAAACCTTCCGATACTTATGAGCGAACTCAACGAATCAAGAGATATATACCGATTTATCAAACTGATTCGGTCCGCGTTCACCGATATGCTCAGTTGAACATTGAACTACACTACTTACGAGGTCATGTATGTGGCGCTAAACCATATACCGTCCCTTTGTGTGCTCCTTAATGCATATGCTCTCTATACCGCAACATTATATGCCCTTGCTAATCATCTCCATCACCCCACCCCGTCCGATCTCTAATCCCAGAACTTCCCAATTTAGTTTTCCCCCTCGACTTCCTCCCTCCCAGCTCCTTATACATCTCCCTCATCTCGACCTTCCCTGGGCGACTCGATGCTATTTCTTCCTGCTTCCATCGCTCCTCGTTGATCTCCTTTGGTGTCTGGTATCCCGAGTAAGACGGTGATGTGCGCCCAGATCGGGAATGGATTCCGCTTGTGGGCGCAGACCGACTCGCCGTCGATTGAATGTAAGTCAGCCTCTTGGAGGATATCAGCGTCCCGGATAGTGAGACTGATCAAATATACCCACCCAATTTTGCTTCGACTCCCGCCGAGTCCACTTCCCGGGAGGTAAACTATCATCGTGGAAATTCTCCTTCCGATATTGCTGGAACCAAACTGCATCACCATAATAAACCGTCAAGACTATTTCCAATCGTTGACAATGCATTAACACACCATAATTTATTGTCTGACTTTTATTCCATTTTCTTGATACCCTTGAGCACACAGCAAGATCTGATATTTCTAGCCAGCGGAAGATACGCTGGGAAACCTGCGTCGGGAAGAATTTCAAGGGGTCAAGCGATGGCCCCTTGGTTGGTGTAAACGGAACGGGCGGCATCCGAGCGAACCCTCTCCGAGTTGGTGACACCGGCCGGGATGAAGGACGTGATGGAGCGCGAGATCGCGCAGGAGTTCCTGGTAGTGAAACCTGTGGTGGTGTGTGAGCACCCAACAAACATCTGCGCCGACATAGAACCTACAACGTTCACCAGCTCATCGTCGGAATCATCTCCAGCGTTGGATATACTCGTATTTGCGAATTTCTTGTCCATGGCGTCCACATTTTGCGATCTCAGGACGCCTTGCAGTAGACTCATGGTGGTTAAGGATAGAGAGGGAATTATTGCAAGAATTGTCCCAAAGTAATCGAGGCTGATAAACATCCACAGCTGCTGACAAATATGATATCATATCGCTACCGAAACAATCACGTGATATCCGACTACACCGAGGTAAAGAGAGACCAAACACCTTTTGCATACCCAACAACCTCGTCCGCACCAAGCTTGCTCTCACCAAAAATCCTGTCAACAAACGTGATAGGAACCTCCCCAACAGTGTACTTCAGTGCACGCGCCCGTACCATCATCTCCATCTGGAAAACGTATCCTCGCGATTGAGTCAAGGTGATAATATGACGCAGCACAGGAAGTCGGTACAGTCTAGGATCCGGGGAGTCATTCAGAAACGTGTACTGTGACTCAGTGAGAGGCGCACCTGAAACTGCCGGTTAAGTCGCTGACTCCAGGGCTCAAGACGGTAGCTGCAAGAAAGTTGGCTCCTCTCGATACCAGTTTACGCTTCAAATCCCACCCGTGCACACCACCAGGGCGCGCGTCAGCCAGGTATGGTGTGGATGTCGAGCGGTATCGAGTTCCTGTCACAATATCCAAGTTATGAGCCTGTTGGAGTCTGCCTCCCGTCAGTCCGACTTCCTATGCGACAGATGGAGCAGGGCCGGCGCACCTTATGAATTGCGGAATGAACTTTGGCTGACGCGTTCTCTGTCAGTGGTTCGAATGAGCTGCAGTGATATAGACATACATGGTGAGAAAAATCAGCATCCATAATAATGACAAAGTCTCCCGTGCAAAAGTTGAGGCCATGTATGTAGGCCGTCCTGCAGTAATCATCAGCAATGATCGGGCGGAAAACATGCGTGCCATACCCTAAACCAAGTTTACCCGCTCGGGGCCTCAGGAGCTTCGACCTCATGTCAGCGAACGCACCCTCCGAACAGTGCGAGAATAACATACAATTTTGTCCTCCCCATATACCTTCGCCAGCTCGACCGCAACCTCCTGCGTCCCGTCCGGACTCGCGTCATCAACGACAACAATCTCCCATGCAAGCTGACTAAATCCTTGAGCGGGTCACCAATATGCAAACTAATTCACGAATGACAGCTGGCCACGCACTGTTCCTGGAAGACTTTGGCCAGTAGCCACACGATTATCGGCAAGTTCTTGCGCTCATTATACGTCGGTAGAATGACAGAATACTTGTGGGTATTGGAGGTATCGTATCGGCCTTGCATGTTCAGTGAAACCGAGCTTGCAAACGGGTTCATAAGAGTGCTTGAGACGAAACCACCCCCAATTGGGTCGCTTGGTAGCTTGTCACACGTCGTTACACGTCACACCTATGTCTTCTTCCGCTTCCCCTCCATCCTCGATCTCATCACATTCATCGGATGTCGAGAACGAAGCAGCATCGGTCTTCAATCTGCGGAGGCTCTTGAAAGAAACCTTACGCGTATTTGTCTCTGATGGCCGAATTTTCTTGGGGACTTTCATGGGCACAGACCAGCTCTTGAACATCCTTCTCGTCAATACAGAAGAATACCGACTCGCTTCAGATACGGAGTCAGAGCCTAGCGGTCGGTTCGTCGGGCAGGTGATGATACCGTGGAGACTGGTCACACAAGTAGAGGCTCCAGGTGCGAAGCTGAGAGAGTTGGGGAATGGTGGCACTACATCCGAAAACAGGAGAACTCTGTACATCTAAGGTCAACATAAAGATACAAGTAAATGGTATTCTATATACCTCACATCCCTATATTCACGACGCGCAAGCATGCCAGAATGTCGACTATCGCACGTACCCATTGCGCAGTCCACATTTCCCCTCGGAGTGCAAGAGGGACAGCTGCAAGCGCAGAAAAGCAAGCCACGAGACGATATCCCTGGCAATAGCACTCCAGACGGTGCTTTGTAAACGTGTTGTATCACCCACGCCAACCCGTCTAGCCCTTATACTTATCTTTGTAAATCCAAGCCATACCAACATCGCTAACTCCCTGCGCGACCTTTCAAAGACTTGTCAGCGTGTAGTCTTGCAACGAGGTGTCATGCTCACAGCGGCGCGATACCACTTAGCAGCTTCCTTCTTGTCCTTTTTGCAGCCTTTACCATTGGCAAGACAGAACCCAAGATCTTGTTGCGCATCGGCATCACCGAGGTTGGCTGCCACCCTGTAGTAGCTCTGCAGATACCTATGAGCAAGGCAAGAGGAATACCTTTATTTACTTACCACAGCCATCTTCTGGTCCTTGGGTACCCCCCATCCTTGAAAAAAGCACTGCCCAACCTCATAGATCGCAAGAACGAGTTCAGTCTAATACAATGCCAGCATTAGCATCCGGCTCCCCGCGCCCTCAGACTGAACTCACCTTCACAGCCGTCGCATCCAATCCACCTCTTGCCTTCTCCAGATCCTCAACCGCACTCTCCGCAGCCTTCGTCAGCCACTTAAAACCGCTCTTCTCATTCTTCTCGCAGCCCCATCCATGTCTAAGCGTCAGGCCCCACATCAGCATCCCAACTCCGCACCCGCCCTGCTCCTTCGCGCTCCTTTCAAAATACATCGCCGAATCCTGCAGCTGATTAGACTCGTGATATTGAATGCCCAACTGCAAGTATTCCAAAGGAGTCCTGGGCTCAGCAGAGGAAGGGCGGCTGTTCAGTGTGCTTTCTGTCGGTGACGGAGATGCGTTTGGAGCGAAGCGGGACGTTGTTCCATTGGGTGAGGGTGTCGCGCTGTCTAGGTTATAAAAGGAATATGAATTAGAGTACAGGCTCGATGGGGAACCGACGCGGAGCGACGGCGGATAGTTGGGAAGAGTCACATGGGAGGGAGATGCGAGCGACGGGCACGATGACGCGGAACCTGGTTGAAGGTACGACATCGGTGATCCGACGAATGTCCTCGAGCCTGGTGAGCTTACTGCAGGAGACGAGTGAGGATCAAGGAAATGACCCGTCTGAGGGGTAACTGGCGATAAAGACATCGGGCTGTACAGTGCTCGCGGTGACCGACTTCGCTGAGCGTTGCGCTCGAGAACCTGGCGCTTTTGCTCTTCAGATGAGATTATTGGAGGTCGTGCAGGTCTTGAAAAATTCAGCCTAGGAGGGCCAACGATGGGTGCTCTTCTCTGCGGTTGAGGGGCTGGCCCTGTTTCTCCCGGAGAGGAGATGATGACTTTGGGTACAGGCGAAAGGGGTGGATCGTTGCTCTGAGACATAGTATTTACTTCTGTCCCTTGGTGATATCTCCCGGGAGGCCATGGCTGAGCACCCTCACTACCCAGAGGTACGGCCTCGGAAGAAGGCCAGCTGCGGGCGCCGTCGTTATAATCGGCGTACATGCTCTCTTCTAGGTAGTATGACTGGTCTGAAACATGAGACTCGTCCCCGAGGGTCAAGAAAGAGGATTGCGCCCTGTGCATATACCAACCAGTAGCGTTTGTCGAGGCGCTTGCTGTTGAGCCTCGAAAGCGAGAGTGTAGCAGTGGAGATTCGGGTTCTGCTGCAGATACTGCTGGTCTTGGCGGAGACGCAACATGTAGTTTATGCAATGGTGGAAACTCGTCGAATTGAGACGTCGAATGACCAGGTTGCGGCGCTTGCTTGACCTCCCCTCGCCCAGGGACTTGGCGTCGAGAGGATGCGCGTCGGACGAGAGTGTCAAGTGGTGAAGAGTGCAACAAGCGAGCCTCATTGCTAGGACTCTGTTCGGGTGTCCAGTAGGCTTCCATCATTATTCGTGAACAGACTGTCAGTTCATGGGCACAATAAACAAGGTAGATGAAGAGAGCTTTGTATCTAACGGAGATGTAGTAACCATCACGCCAATCATGTCGAGCCTTCGTAGAATGGTGAAACGTATTTTTATGCCTCCATAACGCAGACTACGACGAAATTAGCACAGCCAAAATTAGCACGATGTGACACGGGTTTGGGAATCATCATCTCTATCATGATGTGAATGCGCCTCCTTATATCCCAACTTTCCGTCTCGGCGTCTGACCCACTGCCCGACTTCCACTAGCCCCAGGGTGTCGCGGTGTACCAGGGAAAATTATGTTCGACCGGCTTCCGGTGGCTGTCTTGACGGCCAAGGCCTGCTCTGCATCTTTCCGCGCAGTCCTGTTTAAGACGTGAGCAGTTAGACCGACATGAGCAATGAGGAAGAACATACTCTTCTCTCTGCTTCGCGATTTGCGACTCCAGCTCAGCTTTCCTCGAGAATTCGCGGTCGGCTTGGCGTCTCATCCCACGATCGTCAAAGTTCTTCTCCTTCACGGAGTAGAAGACTGAACCAACTTCAGCTGGAGACAACGTCAGTGCAGCCTAGGTAAGTCGCAGATGGAGTGGACGAACCTAGCCAGTGTGCGTCAATAGCAGTAACCTGTGTCATGTACTCCTTCGACGTTAGGATGAGTTCGTGGTAGATCACATAGGTCGGGGTATCTAAAATAGCATTAGCATCGGCAGGCGTGGGCGAAGCCACGACTCTTACATCCTAGACCATACAGTGCACTTGTAGGGTGCAAGTGTGTTGGTAGACCAGTTCGGATGTTGACATACTCGCCAATGCCTTTGACACGTGCAGCTTGGTGGAAATAACCAGCGGTGATGGCTTTCCTGTGGGGGAATCAATGAGGAGGAACCAAGCGGCACCCACAAATCCTTTACCTGAGCACGTCAAAATCGGTCCCAGCCGAAATGATCTCCATCTTCTGGAACTTCATAATGTCTTCAAGCTGAGCGCGCACTTCACGAGATTTTCTAAGCAGTTTAGGGTGAAGGAAGTGGCGGGTCGCCCAATCATCACGGAAGCTGCAATATGTTTCATCTTTAGCGTCGTCATTTTAACTGGGGAGAAAAAACACGTGCCCGTGACTCTTCCATTGGTTGAAAACATTCAGGAGAGTGAGATGGTCGCTCTCTGGGACATTGAACTTTTCTCGAGCGGCATCAGCTTCCTCCATTCGTTCCTTCGGTCTGTAGAAAACGCTTGGCACGGATAGCATGGAAACGATTGTCAGCATTTCAGCGGAACATTTATATTCCACGGAAGAAGCGATGAGCATCTTCGCCATCGAGGGCTCCATGGGGAACTCAGACATCTTGCGACCAACTGGAGTTAGATCGCCAAGATTGTCCAAAGCTCCGAGCACCCAAAGCTGGTACATGGAGTTGATGATATTTGCCTGGCCACAGGGATGAGCTACACGAGGGCTGAGAACTACGAATACCACTTACCTGAGGTGGAGGGTCCATAAAATCAAACTCCAGCAGGTTCTTGACGCCCAGGGATTTCAAAAGTAGCACGGTATTCGCAAGATTGGTGCGCTGAATTTCAGGTATGGTATTGGGGAACATTTCGTTGCGGTACGCCATTTCAGTGTAGAGACGATAACAGAATCTTGCTCCCAGCAAGACGCATCAGGTACCTGGCACTACACATAATTGACGCAAAACTCACCCGCTTCCAGTACGCCCAGCACGACCTGTGCGCTGATTGGCATTTGCCTGACTGACAGGTGTAATCTGCAAAGCATCCATGCCGACCTTCGGGTTGTACACTTTGAGTTTCGAGTATCCAGCATCCACGACATATAGAATACCATCAACTGGATTAAGAGGTAAGCTAAGATACAGGTCAAGTTGGCGGAAACCAAACCTGTTAAAGATGTTTCTGCAATATTCGTCGCTACGATAACCTTGCGTCGCCCATCGCTGGTAGCCTCAAAGATTTTAGCTTGTAGGTCGGCGGGCATCTGTGAGTAGATAGGTAGCACAGCTAACGGGGCCGGTTGGTCCAGCTGGTCCAGCCGCTCTGCACAAATAGTTAGCAGGTGTCAATATGCCCACTTCATAAGTACCGACCTTGGACAACCTGACATGTAATCTCGATATCCTCTTGACCAGTCATAAAGACCAGAATGTCACCGGGAGGGAGAGAAAGATGTATTTGCAGGACTTGCTTGACGGCGCTGTCGACGTAATCTTCGCAGGGTGATTTCGAGTGAAATATTTCCACAGGGAATGTTCGCCCCGGTATGGTGTATGTGGGAGCGTTGCCGTAGAAGGCAGAAAACTGTGTATAACTTAGTTAACGTTGCGCCAGTAATGCTTATGTGAAAGTACCTTCTCGGCGTTCATGGTGGCAGACGTGACGATGAGCTTGAGGTCCCTTCTCCTGGAAAGAACTACAAGTGAACAGATATCGCCGTTAGAAAACGCAGCAATTCACGATATCAGGTCACTTGCTCTTGCGGAGAAGACCCATAAGAACATCTGTGCTTAATGACCGTTCGTGCGCTTCGTCCAGGATGATGACGCTGTAGCGGTCTAGGTCACCCTCATTCAAGGACTCGCGCTGCAGGACACCGTCCGTCATATCTGAAACGCAAATTAGATATGCTTGGAAATTAACCGGAAGGTCTCCTTACACTTGATTTTTGTCTCAGAAGAGGTGCAGTCCTCAAACCGGATCGCGTAGCCTACAATTGACCCCAGCTTGCACTGACATGCCAGTCAGTCCACGAAGGGAGCAAACGCAACGATCAACTCACGTCCATCTCCTCAGAAACTCTCTTCGCGACGGACATCGCGGCGACACGTCGAGGTTGGGTACATCCGATAAGCCCATGTGCACAGTACCCATCTTCGTACAGAAACTGGGCAAGTTGAGTCGTCTTGCCCGAACCAGTTTCACCTACTACCACCACCACTAAAATAGTACTACTGTAAGAATCGACTGAGTCCCAGAAGAAAATCAGTGGCCGACCTTGATTGTCCCGTATCGTCCGTAATAACTCCTCTCGACAAGCGAAAGCAGGAAGGTACTCCCTCTGCTCCTTTAGAGTCCTGCTCTTGGCAAAAGAACTCACGCCAGTAGAAGCCTTCAAGTGGCTCGCAAACTTTGAGTCACCCTTATAATCCTCTTTTACCCCAGACGCCGCTTTCGCTTCAGCCTCAGCTAGATACGAAAACCACGACGGGCACTACGTGAATGTCCAACTCTGGAGGTTCCAAATGGAATGCGCATAAAACACGTACCTTCAGCTTCAGCCTCTTCGTCCTTGACACCCATGATGTTACCCAGTGAAGTACCACCCAAGGACGCAAGCTTCGCGGCTGCCTTCGCCCGCTCAGCCTGCTCACGTTTTTCTTTGACGAGGGCGCTACCCTTCTTTGAGAAAATAGCGAGGTCGCTGGTAGGGTCTCTGATAGGATTGATAGGCTCGAGTTGCTTCGTAAAGATGGTTTTGCCGTCGAGGAATGGTGGCTTGAGATCGTGGACCATGACATGAACAGTAGATTCAGACTCGTCCTCGAAGTCGAGATCAACAGCTTTCCGAGTGGCCACACCCGAAGTCAGCATCCGATTGGCTTCCCACAGATCGTTGTCGGCGTTCTGTAGGTGACATGAGTTAGGAGACATCTCTAAAGCGATGAAGATACACTACTCACATACTGCGCTTGCTTGGCTGAGACACGCTTCTGCACAAGGCTGTTAGGAAGCCTATGGTCTGGTGGAACTAAAGTACGCACCACTTGCTTGGTAGCAATCTCGGCTTGTTTGAGCGCGCTCAAGTCTTCATATTGAGCCAGGGGGTTATGCTCCTCGTCCCCGGCTACGCCACCGTCCTCGGCTCCAGTGTACCAATCGCGGTCCAGCCTCAGCTGCTCTTCTTCCCATTCTCTCACGTCAACTCCCAAAAGACCATCGTCCTCCGGGCTACCACCTCTAGCAATTCGAGGAGTTGGTGCATCCCAACCTCTATTCCTGGCACCTCCCCAACCTGAGCCCTCCCCATCCCGACCTCGTCTCGGAGTTGACTCCCATCCAACGTTGGGCACACGAACGCTCGGCGCATCTCCATTACTGCTTCGTTCCGTCCGAGGCGTCGAGTCCCAGCCTCTCCCATCCCGCTTATCTCTATCATAATCCCGTTTACCACCCCAGCCTCTGTCGCTGTCACGATTCGACCGCCGCTGGAAGTCGCCCAGTCCTTTTGGCGCGTCTGCTCGTGGTTGATTGGCGGCTACAATACCCTCTATCGAACGCCGAAGCAGATTTTCGTTAGCTGTACGCTCTGATGCGAAATGTTGTCATAGTGCACCTTTCTGCTTTTCACGATTCTTCTTGTGCTCTTCATATCGTTTGCGGGCAGCTTCGGAGAGGCCCCCAGGGTGCGAAGGCGTCTCTTCGCCTCTCTGCCGTAGATTGTTTCCGCGAGCAGGTAATGAAGGTACTGTTGGTCTAATCAGTACATCGCATTACCCAAGCAAAGAGCCTTACCTTTGAACATTGCGTCATTTCCATCTTCTAATCTCGGTTTCTTCCTGCTGGGACCGTTCTCAAAACTAGCAGCATCCCGTTTCTCCTTTGCGAGACGATCCAGCCCAAGCAAAGAGCCTCGCGGTGTGGGCGGTTCTATCGGCTTCGCAGGCTGTCGGAATGTGTGTCGCTAGAAGACCGGCATTCGTTATATGCTAAGCACTATCTGGAGTGCAACTGAGGAACATACCGTGCCATTTCGCATCAACCCGCCCTGACGAATCGGATCCGGTTCGAGTACTTCGCTATCATGAACTGTTATACCTTCCACCGGTCGAGGAGCGTGGCCTGTTTCCTCCTGCTTTGCGTGTGACAAGATCTCGGCATGTAGCTCAGTGAGAAAAGAACCTTGAAACTTGCCAAACGCCTGAGCCGCTGGAGATAAGTGTTAGAGGATGGTAGTTCTTCGAGCGTGGTGCTAGAGACTCACCTTTGATAAAGGCATCCGCAGAGTTCGTCTTCGCAATATCTATTACGCGCTCCGCAAGTAGGTCATTTGGGTTGACCAAGTTCAAGGCTCTAGAGAGCTTGATTGCTAGCTGGTGCTTGAATTCGTCCTTTGCGTCAGCGGTCTTTGGAGACAACGAAGCCATTGTAGACCTCGGGTGGATCTCTGAAGGAGCTCAATAGGGGAGGTAGTACTAAAGGGACGAGCTGCGAGCTACGAAAGTTGAAGGTAAGTACTTATGGCGAACGTTTTGTGCAGGGAGTAAGCAGGTGCGACAGTCCTCCGCTTTGAAGCTTAGTCAGCGTGACAGCCCTAACAGGCTCCTGGTTTGCTCCCGATTGCACTTGTACCAGTGGCTTGAACGAACTTTGGAAGTACGTATGTAGGGGCAGTCTGCTGAATAGCATCTAGGCATGCATGAAGTGAAACGAAATCAGAGTATATTTAAACGGTAACCAAGCGACATAAAACGATAGAGATCCGGAGCGCCAGTTGGAAAACCTAAGGGGAACTGGCTACACATAGCGTTTACTCCGCTTGAGGTGTGCGAACCTGTCTGCCTTCATTGGTCTACCGAACTTCGGTTCTCCGACCTCTGCTCGAAGAACTTCATCAGTACCTGAAGCACAACGATGTTGCAACTCAAGCTTACTCAAAATCTCGCTGTAGATCCCAGAGACGCCTTCACTCCATACCTCCCTCCACATATGTGCACCTCCACCAATGCTGGCATCGAATCCGTATCGCTCCAAGAACGCTCTAACGTCGAATCCCAAACGGGCCTCTTTGGACAACTTCGGAATGGATAAGTGCGACTGCTGTGGGAGAAGAAGCAGAACGTAACGGTGGTACGGAGTGCCCCTTTGGGGGTGAGGGGGGATGTATGGCGTGTGCGAGTTAATGTTTTGGAGAGGTGAAGGAGACAGTGCCGATAATTGAACATTTGGCCTGGCAGGGCATTAGCAAAGTTGGGCACGACATGCAGTGTCTGCACTCACTGGAGCCAGTGCACGTATGTCTGGAAAGTTTCATTAGCCTCATCCGGGACATCTGCAAAAACATTAGTCGAAGAAGGGCCTTCTAGTTGAAAGTCAATTCACCCGGGTCAACCATTAGCAAGGTATACAACCGCGTTTCTGCATGGAATACGCTTGTGTATAGCTGGGGCGGGTTTATTGTCTGTACCGCAAAGTCAGTGCCGCGCTTTACGGAAATGACCTACCAGACGTACCTGTTCGGGGACAAGGAACGTTCCAGGCTCGACTTGCGAATACTTGACTTTTAGCGGAGCGTCTTCCGAAGCGTCACTCGAGGGAACCTCTGGGAAGGTAACACGGACGTCCAAAGAAGGATGCAAGTCAGGTAGAACATCAGGAACGACGTGCATTTGGTGGATACGCTCCATCTGAGAAGAGTCCGAGTCAATAAATCTCTCTGAATGCGAGTGCGGGGTCAGAAGTGACCAACCAATAGATCCAGTGCTCCCTCCTTTCTCCACCTTTGCTCTACAAGATGTCTGTCCACAGCTTTGGACATGTCCGCTGACGATAGGATGAGATAATACCGGACGCAAGCCAGAATATCGAACACCTACCCATGCCATTGGCAACTTTCCACCTGGTTTCGGGGAAATTTATTTCACTTTGCACCTCCAGAATATGAAGCCTCTCCTCCAACTTGCGCAAGACGTCCTCGTCCTTTGCAGGCGCCTCCTTTGCACGCTCGATTGAGGCGCGAACTTCTTGAACCTCCTCCTTCAACACAACAGAGTCCGCCTTGATGACCTTTAGAGCCTCGTCGAAGGCTGGCAAGACGCCGAACGCAAGCGGTCTGTTCCATTCTCGAGGGCGCTGGGAAGAGATCTTGGGACGACGCGTTTTCAGCAGACGAGTCTTTTTCTGAGGTGTGATGGACCCGGGCTGGGACAAGGCTGCTTCTCCCTCTGCGACATCTGGTAAGTCAGAAGCGGGTGGGGTCTGGAGAGTCGCGTTTCCTCGAACAAAAACGAGCGATCTTGGCCGAAACCTCCGAAGGGCGAGCATTTGAAGAAAGACACTGTTCCACACGGAGTGTTGGGTTCTCGAGACAAACGCTATGAGCTAGTCGCGTTGATAATAGTGGGGTGCGGTAAAATACTTTACTTCGGGGCAGCTGCTCACAAAAAGTAGTGACACAAGTCGTGGTTTGAAGCCAAAGACCAAGTGCACTCAGGCGAAGGAATAGGTATGAGGTCGGTAATTATAAGTGGGACAACTCAGAATTTCCCGAACGGAAAACTCGTCAGCATTCCGATCAGGAAATTGGCACAAACTGCACGGTATACTTCAAGCTCAATCAATTAGCTTCAAGGCAAGAAATCGTTGGATTCCAACAAGTATACAAAAAAATATGGTATAACAAAACAATCAGTGGTATAGTAGATGCCTCGGTACGTAGATCTATGTATAAGCACAGTATGATAGATACACAACAATGACAACAGTAAGATAGCATGGAGAAGCTGGTGGGCCGACGTCGGCGTCAATAATAGATTAAGTATAAACAAGACTTCTGGGTAGCGGATATGCACAGCGAAGATGTACAAGATCTTACAAGAACCATACACCAATAACGATAGTGGGAAGGTGGCCCTAAAAGGTGGAAAGTCGGAATGGACTGCGCGCGAGACTGATAGCTACCCGATCCTGCGGGAACCTATATTGGAAATCTGCAAACGATAGGATCTCAGGGGAGGCCTGGACACAGATGGCGATACGCCTTACCTCCATCTCGCACAATAGGATTCAACTGTCTTCTGCGTTCCTCTTGCTCCTCCCGCTCCAACTCCACCTCGAAAGGCGCTTTGTAGCCAGGTATCCGCAAGCCAACCTTGGGAGGCGAGTGTTTCGGCTCCCAGCGACCACCCCCAGTAGCTTTGCAGATGATACTGGAGCGTCGGAGAGGGTACGCATCCAGTTCGCCATACGAAGGCTCAGAGGCCTCGAGATCCGCCGCCGTCGCCATTAAAACACTAGGGAAGGGACTATTTCTGGCACTGAGTTGCGACGAGCTGCGGATAACACGGATGACTCTATGAGGAATTGTGGACTGCTCCACCGGGGATGTACAAGTGGAGGACATCGGGGATGTGGATCTCGAGGTGGCGGGCGACTTCACAAGGAGAGGCGTGGATGGGGTTAGGTCAGGAGTGCGGGGAGAGTTGCACCCATGTATATGATCCCAGCAGTCATCACAGACCTTCTCCACAGCGACAGGGGACGAGGGGGAGTCGAACGTAGAAATAGGGATGTTCCGAGGAGGGTGGAGGAAGTCGAGGTTCGACACGTCCAACAAAGAAGTGGACCGTAACGTGCATTGCCGACAGAAGACACCACCGCATTTCCTGCAATGCTATTATGTAGTGTTAGGTAAAATTGACGCGAAATGCGTCGACAGACATACGTGACGGCGCTCAAGCACGGTAAACTTGACGTGGCAATAAAAGTTGTCACAGGAGGAGGCCAGAGAATCCGGCTACCAATCGGTCAGTGGTTGTTGACAGAAATACAGCGAGATGCACACCTTCCAGAGGTTTTTGGGCAGTAGAACAGCCAGGTGTTCGTTCGCCCGAGCGGGTAATACCACGCTTAGAGCAGACTCTGAAGGAGAAGAAGTACAACTTGTCGAGCCTGTGTGAAAGTTGAAGATCCAATCCCTCGGCGCCGAAGCTTGTGAATGTCATACCTGAAGCTTCTGGAGAGCATTCAGACCCACCAAGTGGGCTGCTACAGCGAGCAATCTTAGACTGCGCCCTGGCAGCCAACTCGGCCAACGCAGTTGCGAGGACAGACATAACGGAAACGAGATTATAGAGAGGGAAAGGGGAGTGCGCGCGCGGGCAGCGTAGAAACTCATTTCCCTCCGTCGCCAAGTTATATCGGAAACAGACCGGGCCGTGGGAAGATGGGTGTAGCTCTAATACAGTGGCAAAAAGTTTCTTCTGATGTTCTTCCGCCCTTACGTGGACGACACGCGTACGGAAGCTAACCTCGATGTACGGAACTGCAAAAGTCGCCGCAAATAAAATATATTATTATATCCGGATATCCATCCTCTGGGCACCCACCCGTCACTCAAGGCAGTGTTATCTCGCATAGTTTTTTCACCTGTTGACATGGCCATGTATTGCGTGGACGGGCTGCTTGATCTCGGAACATGCAGCAAATATATGATTGCCAGCGCTTGACCTGGTCAAAAGACGCCCATATCATTGTCCGCGGAACGCCCTGTTCTCTTCTATGGAGCGCTCGGGCAAGCCCGACTTCGAAGCTTCAAGTGCTGTCAGCTCCGTCAGGTCAGGCTCGGCCCTGGATACCAGGTCCATAACTGGCTTCGAGGAGCGCGATTTTGGCGCACTTCCCACAGACTCTCCAGGGCAATCTCGGCTATTCCACCCTCACGTGGGACCTCGGAGGCTACCTTCCGGCAACAGGCCCGCTCCTGCCCGACGCCTTTCGTGGTACATTGACGTCGTGACTGACACCTCCACAGGACAGTCGACAAGTGATAGACATTTGATCGCTCGCGACACCCGAGCTAGCAAGCGACGTTTGCATATGTCGCTCATTCACCACACAGCTTCGTTAGTACAGGTATGTGGCACTTGCCACTCACTTACCTTGGCCACCTAGCGCACATCGTACATGCGGCAAGCTCAACGTCCGCGTGCACAATGTGAGACCTGTGCATCCCTTGGACACAGGTAAGCACTTTGGTTGTTCGATGTGGTTTGAAAATCGGCGTGCTCAAATCCCGGCCAGACTTGTGACCCTTGGTTGCGGGATCGATGCTAATCACAGCCTAGGAGGTTGCTCATTGATGTGACCATGCGTCCGGAAAATTTATCCATGTGCAGTCACATTCTCGCCCTACTTAGAACATTGGTGTCACTTTGAACAGACAATGCTGAATTGCCACTTTGCCATGGTCAACAGTAGCTGAAGCGCGGAAACCCAGACATGGTAGGTTCATTTCTGGATAACGGTGCGCCCACAATGGCTTCCATCTAGGCTCCTACACGTTACTGGCACGCCCCTTTAAGCGCTCACAGCAGATAGCTTAAATAGTTTCCAAGTCCTATCGATGAGGAGACATCGCTCCTGGTTCGCAATAGCACGGTCATGTCAACCAAACAAGAACGAATCGATGCTCTGCTGAGGAAATCACTACTTGGGGAAGAGCTCATCAATACCCAGTTTCACCTGTACTCGACTCGATCAAGGCGGACTGGGCAAGTGACGACGCCACGAGCATTGTTCGCGAACAATATTCTGCTCACTGAAAGTGCAGAGTATTTTGCGAAACGTAAGCTATCTGAATTCCCTGTTCCCTTATGCGTGATCTGAGCAGAGATTGAAGTTCTTGGCGAATGCAGGAGCGATGATCCAACGTTGATCGACTTCGACTCGGACACCCCACTTGAAGATAAGCTTCCCCTTGATGCCTACGATTATGCATCCGACAGCGACCTGGAAGATGAAGAAGGTGAGTGTGATGGAAAATCATATTATCGCTGTGGTTTCCTAAGCTCCCCCGGCTGCTTCAAAGAAGAAATCATCCAGAGGTGCGCCCTCAGTATAACGGCTTGATAATCTCTGACGTGGCCCCTGTCCCAGCCCAAAGCCATCTTCTCAAGAGTTCGATTTAGCTGACGACGATGAGACGTCCCTCGTCGAAAGTAACACCGACATACCGAAGGAGCCGTTCGAGGAGCTGGTTGCACAAGAAGCCAACGATCTGAAGAAAAGAACTACCACAGCTTGTACCCGACCTAGTTTACGCCCGAACAATAGTCGCAACATATTTGTAAAAGATACTGCTTTCGCCACGTATGCTGTCCCATCAGTATAAACATTTCCAGATTACTGATGACGGTATGGTCATTCTAGATGGCAGGCCCTCTTATTTTACCTCTATACCGACAAGATTGTCTTCGCGCCACTTCGCTCGCAATCCCGCCCGTCCATTAAAGGTGTTGGGCTTCACGACCCTCCTCCCTGCTCGCCAAAGTCCATGTACCGTTTGGCCTCAAAGGTACACATTAAATTTCCCCGGAGCTTCTTCCCACTGACGTTAAGTCTAGATTGGACACGAAGTGTTGAAGGAAAAGGCCCTCCTTGTCATTCACGGAAGTCTCACGGAGATGAATATCTTGCAGGAGTTGACCACAACAATGTCGTCCAGGTTTGTACTATCTATCCTTGTTGATCGTATTCCTGACCGCCTCGCATTCGTATCCTATCAGATATCCAGCCATCCTAGAGGTGCAAGTTGGTCTTCTTTACCAACACATCGCGTCGCGGCCTGTTGTGGAAGGACTTCCGGCCTTGATAAAACGCATTGCTCGCGGCGAGCTCCCCCATGGGGCGGATATCGTTACTGAGCTGTATCAAAGGGTCTTGCTTAAGCACTACCCTAGTGCCCTGCGCCCTGCTCCTCTTGAGCCGATGCCAGCCCCTCTTGAGCCTGTGCCAGCCCTTTTCGATCCTGGGTCACCCCTTTTCGATCCTGGGCCACCCCTTTTTGATCCTGGGCCACCCCTTTTCGATCCTGGGCCACCCCTTTTTGAGCTTGCGCCAGCTCCTTCATCCCTGGAGTCATCCCCGACACTCCCAAAACCATCCGACTACCCCGTGGGGTTCAGATTCGGTCAGCCAGCCTCCAGAAATATTCTTGGTGGTAGTGTTGGCGGAAAGCAGAAAAAGAAGAAATGATATTGTGCAACTACTTCGTTATCTTCAGTCAGTTGTGGCAAAAGCGACCCGGCAAGTACAAAGGTTTTTCGACTCCAGATGTGGGATCGGCCGACCCGTGTATGTTACACAATACATTTTGTGTACTGCGGTATACTATTGTCTGTAGGCTATTCATCTCTGTAATTCAGATGCCGTGTTGGCTGATCTGTAACCGTGTCTTCATTCTCATGCGGTGATGGTCGGCCTATCGGGGACTACATAGCCCGTAGCCTGTTTACTGCTGGTCGATGGTCATCTAATTGTATATCATAGTCAACACATACCAAACGCAAATCCCACCACATACAGTACTGTGGCTACTCGTGAAAGGGAGTAAATAAGGCGTAGGCTAGGGAATAAACGAGTGCCGGAGAGTTGTATTGTAAGGGGGAGGTGTTGGGCAATGCATGCCGATATACCACAGTATCTACTCTACAGACGTTTGACTGCGCCGTCTTTCATGCTTGCTTTCCTGGTGCATATCCGAGACGGTCATACTCTCAAGAGCACGCCGTGGACGCTTGGCAGCAAGGGGTGACTCTGGAAGGCGGCCGTTGAGCTCGTGGTATGGGCGTCCGATTGGTGTGTTATTGGACATGAAGGAGCTTGAGATGGGAGTAAATGATGGCATCGAATGATCATCTCCGTTGACCTTGGAGGGATGCAGCGCAGTGGTTGGATTGTGGCGGCCAGAATCACTGCGGCCAGGTTGTGTAGGCGTGAGAAACAGCTCTTGGCCGCGGGTGGGCCACATGTTATACTTCGGCGTCGCAAATGGAGCTCCGAATTTGATCCCTCTAGACGGAGTGGAGGTGGGGTCAAACGGTGATTCTTCAAACCCAAAACCATCGAAAGAATTGGGTGACGATGTAGTGTGTACTCGCACTCCCTGAGCGGGAAACTGAGGCGTATCTGGACCGTGTCTGCTCGATGGCTCGTCCCAAGAAGAGCCAGACGAGAAATAAGGACCTGCTGCGGAACTACGCGGTGGTGTCCTGGGTGGACGCGACGAACCACCCCACGGAGTCGAAGGAGATGCTGCGAGGCCCGCGTGAAAAAAGGGCGGGTCATAAGACTCGGCAAGCTTTGGCTTCTCGTCTGTTGGGACGAGAATCGGTTCAGATGAGGATGGTCGCAACGGTGGCGAGGGTGTTTTCTCCTCTGCACAATTCGCACAAAACCAAGGATCTTCTTCTCTCCCCAGCTCTGCCGTGTTCTTGATGCCAATGCACTGCAAATGATACCACGCATGACAGTCGTCGCACTGCACCAACGCCCGCCCATCGTCCCGCCCATTACAGATACAAACCACTTCTCCGTCACTGTCGTCATCAAAGGCCTGGCGACGTGACCGCCGGTACGAGAGGGCTCTGACTGACCGTTTCGATAGCAGGGCCGTCCTCGCATCCGCGGGGTCACTAGGTAGCACGGTGGCCAATGATAGGGGGTTACCTGGCTCTCTGTGGCGCGTAACCAAAGGATACATCTTGCCTCGCCCAGGCACCACTCTTTCCTCCAACTGCTGTGGCTGGGAAAGTGGTAGTCCTTCAAATTCGTCTTCTTCGTCAGAATCTCTGTCGAGGAAATTTTCAATACAACGCAATCGCTCCTGCTGCTGAGCCCGGGAATTGGCGTTGTGCTGCTCTACATGCAGCCGCCACGGGAACTGGGCGTCTGGCCAGTTCGGTCTGTCAAGAGGAACCTCGGTTTCATGAACATTGGTGTCAGCCTCTTCAAGGGCGTCCAAGGTCACAGTTTTCTTCCCTTTTCGAGACCTCTTTCTTTTCGTGGGACTCGATCTTGTTGAGCTTGGAGGATCGAATGTGGCGGTGTTCAGCAAAACCCTGCCCGCACCTTCGACTTCGACAGGATGCAAGGTGGTCTTCGAGGAGGATGCTTGAGGCGGATCGAAGAAAGCGGCGAGCCTGGATTGTTTCTTGAGTTCCCGCTCACTCAAAAGCATTCCATCTTCAAAGACCTGGGTCTCTATTGGTTGTGGATTGGACTCGCACGGGAGATGATGTAGCCAATCAGACCGCTAGAGGGCGAATGCACGGATGCAACGCAGAAGTTGGCATTGCAATCCATCAATAGGTGGCAGTTGCACTTACATAGCGTCCATAGCCGCCCGCCATTAAACTTTCCTCGAAGCTTTCGTCCGAAGTCTCTTGAAACAATGTCAATCTGCGCCCTTTGATAGGGCTCTCCGTGACTCCTACGGCTTTGACCCTTGCTCCATCTTCTTGGGCAGGCCCGCGTCCGGGAGTTATCTCCACATCCGGGACCGACCGCTTGGTACGTTTGAGGTAGTCTGGTCGTCGAGCTTCTGCCTCATGAGCGGTGGTCATCTGGTTTTCCAAAAGCTGTGCACGAATACGAGCTATCTCCCCACCAACTTCTTCCCTACTTTCTTGCGATAAGGTCGTATAGGACGCCAGTGGTGAGGGAGCCGAGAATGCATCATGAGATTGAAGGATAGGGCTCCTCCTGGGAGGGGTGGTAGAAACATTACGCCCTTTGCTATCGCGAGGAGTCGCTGGCAAGATGTCTGCAGCAGGAGATAAGGGCTCAGGCCGAGGGATGATGTCCCGAGAAGGGGAAGGATGAGTTACGAGCGGGGAAGCTGACAACTCCAAGAACGGTGGTGATTCCGCCTTCGCACTACTACTAGATCGTCAATAATAGATAATTGGATAGGTTCATCCGCGTACCTTGGGGGTATTGGACTACCATCGACGGCTGCAGAAAAGGAACTGCGCAAAGTCAGGAGCCGAAGGTTAATGATGGACGAGAGAATGAACCTGTTCTTTTCCCTCGAAGGCAAGGACGTACTACTCCTTGAGCGCATAAGCAATGGACTAAGGATGCTCAGCCAAATGGTCCGGTACACGATCTAATACAGACTAACCTGGATTCCGGGGTCAAGATCTGCCGAGCGCGGAAGGCATTCGATGGTGATTGATTTCTGAAGGAAATGGAAGCCATCAGGAAGGCTATGCACCACAAAATAAATGACGCACGATGTGGGCGGCAATTCGGTCGGCAGCCAAGAAACTGAACCCGACTGCAAGCTGGAGGCGCAATGTGAGTGCATGTCTTTACCATTGCATGCGTTGTGAGCATTACCGATGAGAGGCAGGAGAACCGGATGTGTGTGGGATTGATTGAAGATACGTGCCCATAGTGCTAGGACTGCAACCAACATTCAGTTCATATGACAGGCACTATGCCTAGGAGAAGCGGGCGAAGTGACCCACGGCGCCCTTACCTTTGGGGAGTCGGCAGATGGGAGAATTGCCTCGAAAATGGAGGAAGCAAGCGGTTGGCACGAGGCGTGGGGCTGCAAAAATATCAGATATATGGTTCCATCGAGCAACGAAGTGTACCGCACCTAAAGGCTTCAGACTCCCAGAATCTTTCACGACCTTCACTTGTGTTGCTCGGAGTTCCCTGCATGTCGGCTACGGCCCAATCCCGCCTGTTCTCCCTAGGAGTCCGACTTAAAGTACCCTTCTGCTGACTGCTCGTCGCTGATTGCGAGGAAACGTGATCGGTGGTTTGTGCGGCAGTTTTTGAGGCTCCGGGTGATTCCAGCCCACGCATGTTTACGAACCAATTAGTGGTAAGGGGGCGAAAGATCTAGGTCAGACTTTGTGCAATGGTCTAAGCTTGTCTAAGCCTCTGATCTTTGTAGCAGTTTCTTGATAACCCCGGGTCGGCTCAAGACACGAGACGACCAGTGCAGATGATAAAAAGGCAAGGTATGCGGATTGAGGCCAACAAGAAATTGAAACCTATCTCAGGGTGAATCATGATTAGCTAATTGGGTCCGCTTCCTTCCCGCTGTCATGCATCACAGTCCCGCTACTCAGATAACCTAAAGAACACTTGCGAACAAAATGCAGGTCCGGGCTCTTGAGTTCTACAGCGGAATAGGCAAGGCCTCTTCTTTACAGTTTTCTGCTTTCTATCAACGGAAAGTCGCCTCCAGGAGGTCTACACCTCGCTCTCAGTCGTAGTCGCCTCGCAGGATCGATCATAAAAGCGTTCGACTGGGATCAGACAGCGTGCCAGGTGTACGAAGCTAATTTCGGGCAAAGGCTTGTTTGTAAGGTCGGTATCTCACTCATCCTGTGCAACACTTGTCCCCATTCATACAAGCAAGCATTACGATTATTACCCACCCTAGGCAGACATCTCGACTCTTACTGCTTCAGACCTGTCTCCTTTGGACGCAACACTGTGGCTTCTTTCTCCTTCTTGTCAACCATACACGGTACTGAATCCAAACGCGAAAGGCGCCTCTGATCCTCGAGCGAAATCGTTTTTCCACCTTGTTGATGATGTTCTTCCGGAACTCGCCATTACTGGAGCTCAACCCAGGTACATCCTTGTTGAGAACGTTGCTGGCTTTCAGGCAAGTGCGTCGTGAGCTTCAGCTTGGATTTGTTAAGAGTCTTTCTCTCTTTCCAAAGGATTCTACTGCCAGAACACACTTGGTCTCGAGACTACGAGGGCTAGGCTACTCTGTTCAGGAATTTTCCCTCACTCCCTTGCAGTTTGGCATTCCCAACTCACGCCTGCGGTACTATCTGTTAGCCAAAATGGCTTCCTTGAAGTTCACTTTGCCCGACTCTCACACCGAAGGAGACATAATGGAATACATACCAGGGCCAGGCGATTCTTCAGTCAAGTTGTTGTCACCTATCTCCAACCTCCGGGATAATCCAGGACAAGAGCTGCGGAAATACCTGGACATAGATCTCAGCGAAAGTGACACTCGCACATACAGGATTCCTGACCGAGTCCTGACGAAATGGGGTCGTTTGTTCGATATCGTTATCCCTTCCGGAAGGCAATCATGTTGTTTTACACGAGGTAATATTGACAAATTCGCTCTCACCGATCAGAACTCCAAGTTTGCTGCATAGGCTACACTCAACTCGTCGAGCGGTCGGGCTCGATTCTACAGATGAATGAAAATCTGAACGTGAGGCCGATGGCTCATCCATACATGCGACTGCAGTGGTACTTATTTCGGAGCAGACAACCCTAGTGTTCGATGGGTTCCTCCAATCTCACGCTGAAGGGGACACTGAGGCCGTGCGTCAACTAGACAAATTAGAACTGCGTTATTTTACGCCAGCCGAGCTTTTGCGGCTGTTCCATTTCGTCGACGCGAGGGAAACATTCTCATTCGCATGGCCATCGACCGTGTCATTGAAGTCAAAATACCGGTTGATCGGTAACAGTGTCAACGTAGAGGTGAGTCAAAGGCTGGTACATCTATTAGCTCTGTCGCTTACTCTCTCATAGATTGTGCGCCAGCTTATAAACTATCTTGTCGAGGAGCCAGGGGAAAGAAATTCTTGACGATTGCCACCATTTCAGGCTAAGCGCATGTGATCAATTGAATCACGAGCAAGTTAGCTAGATAGCCTGGTGTCCTGTAGTCACAACAGAACCAAGACAGTTGTTCCTCCCCATGCAAGAGCAAATCATATGCAAGTACTACCGCTCCGTCACTTGGACGGGCCGGACCGGCAAATAACAAAGCCGGTCATGGACCTCGGCAGGACAGATATCATCCCACCGCTCTTTCGTGGTCTGCTGTTTGTTCTTTCCACGACGTCTCACTACTTTGACGGTCATAACCACCGGTCAAGTGGAAAAACAAAATGTCGCCTAGGACATTTCGGAGAACTTTCATTGTCGGTTGCGGCTGTACTGCATTCATTAAGCCAAGAGGTTTGAGAACAACTGAGGATGTAAGTTAACAGTGTCACGAATACTATGGCCTGGTGCCAATCGACTCCTTGCAGATGGGCCTTGAAGCTGCAACCAAGGCTCTCCTTGATTCGGGTGAGCTCTAACATTCGCCCGGGAGCGCGCCGCTAACCACTGAACATATCAGGTCTCACATATGATGCCGTGGAAACAGCATTCGTAGGTTTCTGTTATGGCGACTCCACCAGTGGCCAGGTACATCTCTCTTCTGATTCAGGATAGCAGGCTCACTTAGAGAAGATAGAGAGCTCTTTACAACCTCGGAATGACGGGCATTCCTATTACCAACGTGAATAACAATTGCTCGACGGGTAGCACGGCGTTATACCAGGCCAATAATTCTGTCAAATCGGGACTGGTTGACTGTGCACTCGCTTTGGGCTTCGAGCGGATGGCGCCAGGAAGTCTCGGAACCAATTTCCCTGATCGGCCTTCACCAATAGCCCTCTTCCATAGCAGGACCGCCGAGCTCGAGGATTCTTTGGGCGCCGGAACCAATTTCGGGCCTGGTGCTCCAAGGATGTTTGCTAATGCCGGACAAGAGTACATGGAGAAATATGGCGGTAACATCAAACATCTCGCCCAGATAGGTCAGTGCAGCCATTGACGGGCGGCTACTAAGCATAGCTCAAATCTCACACGTAGCATCGAAGAATCATGCGCACTCTGTTAACAACCCGTACTCGCAGTTCCGAAGTGGTTGGACTGTGGACCAGGTCTTGAATGCTCCTAAGATAAATAATCAGTTGACCAAATTCATGTGCAGCCCAACTTCGGTAGGCATATTGCGCTCCTCCCATTCTACACTCTATGGCTAACTGCACACTCAGGATGGCGCGGCCTGTTGCATCGTTGCATCAGAAGAATTTGTACACGCGCACAAACTGGAAAACCAGGCCATAGAGATCGTCGCACAAGGACTAGAAACCGATGAGCCCGCCGCTTTCGAAAGCAGTAGTGCTATGGAAGTTGTTGGTTACGGGATGTCGAAGCGATGCGCCGATAAAGTCTTCCAACAAGCCGGCTTTAAGGCTAATGAAGGACGCGATCAAGTCGGTGTCGTGGAGCTCCATGACTGTTTTTCTTCGAACGAAGTAAACTCTGTTCGATGCATAATTTTAATCTACAACTGACGTATCTGTTCAGCTCATAACCTATCCTGCTCTTGGGCTCTGCCCCGAAGATGGAGCACATAAGATGGTGGAACGTGGCGACAACACCGTAAGTGATAAATATTCCTGGGCAAACGTCTCAGTCCTGAAACTAAGACAGTATGGTGGTAAATACGTTGTCAACCCCAGTGGTGGCCTCGAGGCCAAAGGGCACCCTCTCGGTGCCACTGGCCTAGGGATGCATTTCTACATCACTAGTACGATTTTTTCCATATGTAATTTGCACCTGGCTGACACCCCTAATCACAGTGCAGCTACGGGACTGTAAGTCACACCTCGTCTTGTCAGTCACAGGACACCCTAATACTTGCTTTCTGTATTTCGTGTCTTAAGGGGCAGGACCGATGCAAGCTCCGGGCCTGTTTGGTATTCCAGATAAGCGGGGCAAATTCGGGCTGGTCCACAACATCGGTATCGGTGGTGCTGTTGTAGTCAGTCTTCTGCGCCGCCCCGAATTCTTCGAGGCTGGTGGTCAGGACGGAAGGTCCAGGTAACTTGCTGAAACCTTCCCTCTGTGTCAGACACTTAGTACTCTTGGCAGGTTGGGATACAATCATGGCCATGAGTGCCGTTCGATAACCCGAGCTGACGTCGATAAGGTGAAGTCGAAGAAGTCATCGAACTATGTTCTTCAGCAAGCCAAGCTATGAAGCGGTCCCAAATATTTTGGCGTGTTCATTTACGCCCTTCATTATTACCCCCATCTGTACTTTATGCACCCAAACTCTATATCTTTCAATCGTCCTTGTGAGCATGGGAAGGGAGGACTGTGCTGCGATCGTTGTGTAATTTGAGCCAGGTGGAGCTGTCATGGGTGCGCGTATAAGAGCCCGATACAAGCATTACTCTAGATTACTCTTGACCACGACCACATCACTTGCAACCACTTCAAGAGGGCACTCAATCTGTCTTCCAATCGTACATGATGCGGGAACTCGTTCGATATGGAGATTTATCGCAATCAAGCTCTGCAGTTACAACACGAGACTTGATACCTCCTCCACCGAAAAAGCGGAAACGGTCGAACCAAAAACCACACCAACGGCCCCGCAACATCCAGCACTGGGACGACCCGGGGCGTCAAGGAGAACCCATGATGTACGACGAAGCTACCGGGGAGCCCCAGCCTTCGCTTGCGGTGGAAGAGGATGGCGAGATCCAGGAGGAGGATGAAAGCCGGGAGCTCACACAAGACGAAATCTGGGACGATTCTGCACTGATAGACGCGTGGAATTCTGCGACGGCTGAGTATGAGGTACGCACAAATTGCACACCAGCTGTACGAACAGGCTGAAGCCTTATTGTTCGGTAGGCATATCATGGGTCTTCCCAGAGTTGGAAGACCGAAGCTGTCAAGAAGTCGCCCTTGTATGACTTCTAGTTTTATAACGCCACGACTCAGATGCTGATCACTTTCAGGTGGTATAATAAGGCCTTCACTGGTAAGAAACCGACAGCCAATGCTGCTGTGCTACCTGGACCCTCAAATCCGGAGCCTCAAGACGAGACCGTCGTCGAGAACTCCAAGCCCTTGGACTTTAACACCTTTGTACCTACCCATGATCCATCTCTGCCTGTTCCTTCAGAACCACCAGCCTTCGAAGAAGGCACATATCCTGCCCACTTCATCCCTGATCCTCCAAACTCCTTGGTAAGCCAGGACGAGGCTTTCAGCCGCGCTTTGAGTGCCATGTATTGGGGTGGTTACTGGACTGCGGTGTACCATGTCTGTCATTTGACTACTTCATCTCACATCACTGCTGACCACTGCGTGATTCAGTGCAAAAGTCTTGCGACGCAGGAGGCCCAAAAGGCAATCGAAGAGGAGGTCGTAGAAGAGGAAGACGAAGACGAAGGCGAGGACGAAGATGAGGGTCTTGTATCAGCGCAACGTTAAGCCGATTTTACAGTTGGAGTGTAAGTTCCTGTTGGTACATGGGCACCTTGATGACATTGATTGTGAACCTCACGACAACAGTGTTGCGGGATGTCATAACAGTCTGCAAGGTACAATAGATCGTCGATTATACACCTGTACTCCGCTAAGCCTAATCTACAGCGCGATCTCGACATCGAGTCTGGCCAAGTATGAATACACGTCCGGCGACATACGATATTTGAGGATGCCTGCGAAAACCATCAGAGACCTCGACTTCTTCCTCAAAGAACCCAGAGTCTACAATCACAATCTGGTATGAGTACACTTCAAACAGTCTCGAAAGTCCACGCACCATTTGTCGGGTAGCTTCTGCAGCAGCAGAGTTCTTTATCGATTGATGCACAGCAGCAAGGGCGTCCATGGTAAGTGGCAGGTAAACTTGTAAATTGCGTTGGAGAGCGTCATGTAGGTCCTTGAATTCTTCTGCTCTCCGTGTGATCTTCGCAACATCACCATCCAGGGGAATGAGATCGGTGGACTCCATAATCTGGTCACAGTAATTCAGCTTCCGTACATTATACTTGCGCAATAAAAGTTCGTACCTCAAGTGTGACATCCGGTCTCCCAGCGTTCTTCGCATTGATGGCTTCCCGCACTCGAAGCAGACGCACAGCTGCATCCCTGTCCTTTCCTACAGCCCTGTTCGTCCGCTCATAATGCCTCAAAATATCTACTGCGGTCCGCTCCACGATGCCACCCTTGTCGTTCTCGCCAGCAGGCTGTGATAAGGAGTTCCCGAGGGCCTGCGCTAAGCACGAGATAACTGTGGAGTAGTCTCCAGCAAGGTTGTACAATTTGATAGCTTCAGGAATACGATCATTTTCTTCGGAGTCTCTCGCTGCGTGGATGAGGATCTGTTCGTTGTATTGAGCCGAGCTTTGAAGCTGTAGCAGGGGGGCGCCTTGTTCGATTACGCCTCTCTACGTGTTTCAGACATTGTCAAAAAAAAACACCCTAAAATCCGGGAAAAAAAAGGGAAGACGCACGAATCTCGTTCCGTCTGGTCGGAATCCGCCAACAAGCTCTTCCCAAGCAGGGCCAGAGTGGGCGAGGACAATGATTCTTCTTGTGAGCTCCCATGCGCTCTCCAAATTCTCCTTGCCCACGCCGCTGCCCTGGTCCGCAGAAAGACACACGCAGTAGACGTACTGCAGTGCTTCTTTTGCATCCATCTTCACAAACTGTCGCACATAGCGCCAGATGAGGGTGGATAGACTCAACGCGGGAGGTGTGACTGGGGACAGTGTTACTGCAGCATATATTGTGAGATGGCAGCCTTTAGGGACAACGGTATACACGTACGAGGGCTCAAGTCTGACGTCTCAGCACGCGAGGGAACTCGAAGTAGTCCGTGATATGCTAGTGCTATTGCAAGGTGAACAGCCTCGATCTCGGTTTCTTGATGATCCCAGAGAGCAGCAACAGCCTGGGAACAAGTCAGTTGTGAAAGTGTTTCTCAGGGAAGCACTCACCCTCTCAAACTGACCACACATCAATAATACGCCCGCCCAGACGCCCTTTTTCTGGCCATCAAAATGTCTTTCTCCGTAGGTCAGCAGAACTTCAGTTAGGCCACGGAGACCGCCCTCTTCTTCTTCATCAACCTGAATGTACAGTTAGAGACGCGAGTCGTCAGGGAGGAGACTGACCCATACCATCGCAAGCTGGTACCACAACCAATCTTCTGTTGTATTCGTGACCTGAGGTACGGTCCGTCTTGATGGCTCAAGTTTACCCATCAGCTTGTACAACGCAAGCTTGAACGGATCTGCAGAGGCCGAATGCAGCATGTGTGCGTTGTATACCGACTGAAGGTGGTCGCGATGTGGCTTTGGTAGGCTGCGCATACACATCAGCGACGACATCCAAGCATAAGTGGGAACCCACCGACCGCCTATCTGGCGAGTCAATCCAGGATCGGAAGTGGTTAACGAAGCTAGCCTCGCGATTTTCGATTGCTTGTTGGTATCGCATGGCTTCATCCAATGCGTCTTGGGGATGCCCGGTCCGTACAAGATAAAACAGTTTGGCCCACAAAGGCTGTCCAGCGACCAACTACTCAACAGTCAGCATTTTACTCTTCATAAAACATGAATATCACAATAACCTCTATTCGATCTTCCCATTCTCCGTTTTTGTAATATCTCATCAATAGGAAAGCCCGAATTTTGTTTGTGACACTCGGGTCGCCACCGAGACGCGCTTCCATAGGCCTGGCCTGGATTGAGCGTTCTATGATGTCCCAGTATTGGTCTTCCAATGCCTCCCTGGAACCCTTGGCAATCTGATTTCTGAGTGCCGCAGCCTCCCGAGACTCTGAGTCACCGAGGTAAACTCTGGCGTATTTTCGTTCGAACAAAGGCGTGTTAAGAATGTGAGCACCTGCGTGCTCGACGGGAGGCAGAGCAGGGGGTTCCGCGGTAATTTTGGATAGAACATGGAAGTTCTGCATCATTTGCACGGAGGCGGCCTATGCTACAATGAGAAAATTGAACGGTCAAATGAAGTAGCCTACTTACTTCTGCGTTTAAGCTTGCAGCGGCTTGCATCAGCAAGTGCACGATAGGGCATGAGGTTCCGCGTAGTCGGGCAGCATTAAGCTCGCCCACAGCGCGATCATAGGCCATCATCTTACTCTGCATCTGCAAAGTGAGACTGGGTCCTGTGCTTGCCTATATTCTGTGTTAAGTAAGGTTCAATCCGGCATCAAGTGAACAACCTCACTGAAAGGGCGCCCTTGCTATGGAAGCTTTTCTTCATCTCCGCTATTGCTTTACTGTCGCTGGTGGCGCGACCACCAAGTTCCTCAAAGACGCGTCTTTTCTTGGCTTCCCAGTCCTTTCTACTGCGTTCCTCGAGCAGGCGATAAAAGTCTTCCTGAGTCTCTTTGCGTCCCTCCTCTATCGTCGAGATCAAATTTTGTTCGTGTGCATGGCGTAGATAGCCAGCGACATCCGTGTCCTGCAGAGGTTGTAACGGCGAGAATGTTGTGGAGGTGTTCAAATGGGCAATCGAGTTCGCTAAGGCTGGTGCATCAACGTGGGCTTGTGCCAGCAAGTAGTTCCTGAAACACAAGCCGTGAGAGGTGAAGCCAACGGAAAGCTTTTGTAGATGGCTCACGCGCGATCGGTGTCATTCGATGCACCCGGCCGACGAGAAACAAGACGACGAGACTGGGCTTCAATTTGATCAAGGGTAAGATTGACGGAAGGAAGGTCGGGCCTCGAGAGATGTGAATTCAGAGCTCTCGAAGAGTTTACTAGCGAGGACAAATCAGAGGCCATGGTGGTGTATACAGGGCCAGGCTGTGGTGAACGGGTGAGTTGTGGCGCGTGTGCTGTTTTGGGTCAATTTTGCAAATTATAACAAGACCCGGAGTCGGAGTCGCGCTGCTGGCTGCGGTCGCGACTTCTCTTTCTTCTGCTCCCCACAACTATAGAGCGCATACTCCAATGCGGAAGACAAGGATATCTAACCGCCAGGGAACTTTCAATCCAGAGGATGCAGTCCGCGTCAAGCATACCCGCATTGGTGTCTGGGACCTCTATGAAGAGAGGCAGACAGACATGCCACATATACCTGGCTCCTCAAGACTGGAGACTTACGCACAGATGATACAGAGCATGCCCTATGTATGGCGTATGACGAAAGATATATTCAGCATCAAGAAATGCTGGATCTTGTTGTCTCTCTACCTCATCGTCGAGTTTATAACATCCTTGATACCTGCAGTTTCTCTATGGTGAGTTACAGCTGTGTTGAATCATTCGCACAGTGCTACAACGTGCCTGCAGGTACTCTGGACAGCTACTTCACCTAGTAGGTTGTTACTCTCACCAATGCGAGGTCTTCATTGATTCTTTAAAGGTAGAAATTGCTGTAGAGAAGAGAACCGTGGACAAACATGTTCTTTTCAGTGTCGCAGCTGGGCGTGTCGCCTGCTCGGTAGCGACTCGCCTCTTACAGTATTGTAGGAGCCGGTTGGGGCTCCCCCTCAACATGCGCATCAAACAATTCTACTCCACGCACATTTTCCACTCAATGGCACGGCTCGATGTACCAACATTTGAAGACCCGGCAGTTCAAAGGCAACTTGAGGCAGCATGGTCTACATCGTGGCACACCAGCGTTGCATGGGAGACCGTGCAAATGACATCGGCTGTTGTTACAACCGCTATACGTCTGATATCGCAGTTGTCTGTCCTGTTCGGTGTCCTGCGAGATCAACGTGATGGGCCACTACTTGCAGCCCTTAGCTTCTTTCAATCAGTATTCCAGTGGTACAGCGTACGAAAGTCAACATTCAGCTCAAGTGGTAAGTCGCTTTCTCACCTCCTACTGGTTCTTGCTCCCCGATGCCTAATATTGTCACAGTGTGGGCTGCAACCACCAAGAATGAGGACTATGTCAGAATGCAAGGTCTGAAGCATTTGGTCGACAACCCCACGCATCGCAAGGAAGTCGTCGCCGGAAATCTCGGCCCCTATCTTACCTCCCGTAAGTAGACCTCAGATCGGCAGGTCTTCTCGTCGTGTAACAAAACCCTCGTAGAGTATCATGACTCCGCTATCAAGGTGGGTGATGATGCCGGCGACTTCCCCGAGATGCGGAGAGCCCATACTATCCGGGATCGACTTACGTTCTTGTCCATTCTGCGGGAACCCATGCATGAGCTCCCTCAGGTAACTTGGAGGATTTCGTAGTTAGGGGTGATCACACGCTAATATACAGGCCGTAGATCGTCTTCACTCTTCGAGCTGTTCAGTACCCTGCATCCATACCCCTATCTCTCGCCTCTCTCACCCTCATCAACCAAACTGCCAATTCATTCAGTTCGAGCCTCTTCCACTTCTTCGGCCAGTCATTCTCTCTTGCAGAACAGTTCTCCAGTGTGCGCAAGATGTACGAGATCGCGAATGTTCCGAACAGGATACCAGAAGGGAAGGAACCATATCCTGAAAACCAGCAGAGCCTCAATGCGGGAATCTCTGTCGAATTTAGGTATGACACCGAACAGCGGTGGTCACTGATGTGGTGAAAACTAATAGTGCCTTAGAAACGTGTCTTTCCAATACCCTGGAACTAAGGATTATGCTTTGCGGAATGTGTCCTTCAAGATTGGAGCCGGGCAGCTCTGTGTAGGCCCTCTCGCTGTTACGAAGTTTGCTAAAATGATACTGACCTTTGTGCGAAGGTTATCGTTGGCGTAAATGGCTCCGGAAAGAGCACGATATTGAAACTTATTGCTCGCATATATGATCCCATGGAAGGAGTTATACTGATAGACGACAGAGATATCAAGACTTTGAGCCTAGTAGACCTGCGTCGCGCCATGTCTCTTCTTTTCCAGGACTACACTCACTTCCCTTTATCCGTGCGTCCTAAGCCTTCCCATTCGTTAAGCTGACCAAGTATTCAACATTACGCAGATCAGAGAAAACATAGCCCTCGGAAACCCCGAGCTAGCTCACGACGAGGATAAAATACGCGAAGCGGCTCGGCTCGGTGGTGCAGAAGAGCTTATCGACCGCCTCCCCGATGGACTCGACACCTATCTTGACAGACCAGTAAAGGATTATTACTCGAGTTTACCGGAAGGAACCAAAAGTCTATTCGGGAGACCAGTGGATTATAGCCGCGTGCGAGGTATGGGAAGCATGCGAACAACAGACACATCGACACTTAGTGGAGGTCAAATGCAACGCCTGGCTGTGTACGTGTGCTGCACACACTTCCTGTGTGGGAACTAACACCTGGATGTAGGTCTCGTACATTTATGCGATCGCTTACATCCGAATCACAATCCTCGGTGGGCATGTTACTATTCGACGAGCCCAGCGCTTCTCTCGATCCGACTGCTGAGCATGGTGCACATGACGTTTTGATACAAAGTGTGTTGTTGTTGACTGCCCTCCTACAGATTTATTCGAAAGGCTGCGGAAGTTACGGGGAAACAAAACTATGATATTTTCGTCCCATCGCTTTGGTAACCTGACTCGACACGCTGATCTAATACTGTGAGGCCTTCAAGGCTACTCTTCTTGTCAAAGCAGCTTACTGGGTTCCACAGGTACATGGATGACTCTCTTGTGCAAGAGGAAGGAACACACGATGAACTTCTGAAAAGAGGGGGGGAATACGCCCGAATTTGGAATCTGCAGGCCAAGGCCTTCATTTAATAGAATATATATACTGAGGAGTTACATTGTACGCCATAGCTACTCGTCACGAAATCGTTACACGTCCCAGACATCGTCCTCGGTATTGAGGGTAGGCTTCATCTTCTTCGCTATCTTGCGCACAGCGACAATGCCCTTGTAGGCGATGGCGTAATCCTGCTGTAGTTCTGGCGCACCGCCTGGAAGTTTCTGCAAGAATTCCTTCATCTCAAGGACATGGCCTTTGAGTCCTTCGATGTCACGACTGCGATGAAGCAGAGCTTGCGGCTCCAACGCCTTACGTAGGCGCTCCCCTTGCTTCCGGAGTGACCTATCGACAACATGTATTAGCTGATGCGAGGCGTCATATAAAATCATTCAAGCGTACGTGAGCTCAGTTCTCTGTTTTCCCAGTTCTTCGATTCGATCGTAGGTATCTTTGTTGAGGCGACCTTTGATCTTGCGCTTGGTATCATGTGTAATGGTGATGCCTCGCTCTAGGCAGACAAGTAGATGGGGGAGAGGTCCGAGGTAAAGGAAGCGATAGTAGCTTGATGACCATTCAGTAGCCTCCACTCGCTTTAAGCACTCCTCGAAGAACGCATGTCGTTCGGCTGCGAGCCCGCTTCTTACTGAGCGATGCCGTCTATCCAAGCGACGTCTATATATAGCCTGCAACACACACGCTGCGTGCGTCTCTTCCTCCGAGGGAGCGTTTGGTTGTACCAGGACCTCATCTACAGCATGCACATAGGAATCCACGTCTGCCGCACGGTCAATCTGAACCTCCTGGCCTGTAGGCACCGCTTCGCCATCAATAGCGGCAGTATCATCGCCTTCAGTTGCAGGTAGATCGCCCTCGAGGTCCACTTGCATAGGGTTGATGGATGGCTCTTTCTGACTTTGGCCTTGACTGCTCAATGTCGAGTTCGGAACAAAGGAGGGAGCTTCAGGTCTAAGATTGGAGCGAGCGGCGGCCAGATGCTTCGACAGAAGGCCGGGTATTTCTTCCACGTTGCCATATACCAGCTTCGGGACGTGGCTTGCTCGCAGAACCCCGGAGGATCTGCTCTTGTGGACCAAGTGGACTACATCGTTGATCACAACCTGCCAGTGATCCTGATAATATTGGATTGCGCGAAGGTATCCACCACGACTCGGACCAAGGCCTGCATACCTAAGTTTGTTCTTACTTGTCAGTGCTCTTTGATGCGCAAGAGGTAATATATGACACGGACCGGCGATAGTAAGCATGCGGACGGCGGAACGTAACTTTCTCGTCCAACAACGCCATTATGTCGGAAATGTGCATCCTCACATAGCGATTGTCAATATTGTGCCCCACTACAAAGAGATTAGTCAAGGGGGGAAAGTGGCTCTGAATCGTTACGCACTAAAGCACAGTGTTCTGCAACTGTAACACATGACGGACGTGTCAGCAGAAAATACATTGTACTCAGGTTCATACGAACATTCGGGATATGAAAAGATTGCACAGAATCGGCGTAAGCCTGGTACGATCGAGAAGGAGAAAGCCTGTTCGTTGGTTGTTTGAGGGGCGTAGACATCCTTCAACATAAAAGCGCACCTTTGTCTGAGTCTGAACGCAAAATGTCCACCAGGCTTTTCAGAACGCCGAATAGCATCCACATCATCCCTGTTTCTTTGGCATGCAAGGACTTGTTTGCTGCCAGCAACCAGCTTCGTGGAAGAATTATATTATGGAGAGGGGGAACGGCTTTCGATTGCGAGCATAAGCATATCACGAAAGAAGCGCAGATACTGTCAATACAGTCGCATAGAACGGCGAGATTCACGTTGATGCGACGCTCGACGATATGGCTGTAACCACAACACGCCAAATTCAGTGAGTAGTCTTCAAACTTCCAAAGAAAGTGAACAAACTGCAAGTAGATGACGCCGGCTGAGATGCTAGCCTTCGAACTTCCTTGGAAAGAGCATATAATATCGTCCACGATGTAGCGTTCTTCTGGCTGTCGGAACAGCAATGGAAACATCTCGAAAGTTGTACGTTTCACCTGCCTTAGGTATCCAGGTGCTTCGGATCGATCGAATGTGAAGCTTAAACCGGCTCCCCGGAGAAAGCTTGTTAAAAAACTCTTTGGGGAGTCATCAGGGTCAAGAGAGTAAAACAAGTCGCGGAACCAATGCTTCATTACGCGGATACCATCCCAGCTCTCTGGGATAAGGGAAGGGTCGAAGTCGGTTATTGATCCTTGAACGTAGAAGGGCGGACATAAAGCCTCGTGCACCTGTCCTGACCAGTAGCGTAGACTTGGCAGTCATTGAGAACACAATTTGTGAGGACAAGGACATGTAACAAACCTCTCACGATCTGTCTTGGGTTCCGCCGAGTACATAAATTGTAGGATGAGGATTTGCTGCAGATGGATCCCAACTCGAGCATTGTACTGTTTTGAATCCAAGGATACCAAATCGACATGGGCTTGACGGCAACCCTCCCAGTTGCATTGACCCGACATGACATATGTGAGGCACACGGAGAATGCTGATGCATCTCGGCATAGTGCATCTTCCTCCATCACCTTGTGCCGGAGATGGGCCCGTAAAGATGCACGAACGTGTTCCGTTAGTTGCGTCCGGGAGACAGTGGTCCCAGTTGGACTCGATGGATGGAAACTAGCTCTGAGAGTCTGCATGGTACGGTCCAAGAATGTCCCCGGCGCAATAGTGTACTCGTTGCTTGATAACTCCGAGATGCATAACAGCTTGCGTGTGTAGGGGCTGCTCATGGGGTCCACATCTGACATGAACTGGTATAGGAGCCGGATGTAAGAATGGAACTTGCGAAGGGCAGTGGCCACCTGCTCGGCGGTTGCAGCTTGTATGCGAAGGGCACGAGAGAACACATGCTCGTAGCATAAAAGAGCAGCTTCTGGACGCTGGTGTACGTCTAGAAAGCCTTCAGCCAGCCTCTCTAATTCAGCGAGGTCTTCTGATATGATTGTTTCGAACATGGAGATCTGGCAGAGAAGGGTGATTAGTACTACTTAGCGACCAATCAACCATATATCACACTCACTTCAGTTTGTACATTGGGTGGCAAATTGCGACGTTTTACCCGGCCTGCGAGAGCTCGCAGGGTTTCCACTAAATCACTGTCTATAGCGGTCTTTGACGTTACAGTGAACGAGAGACTACGCCAGAGCATATCCAACAGGCATTCGGCGGCTCTCTTCATAGCCAGATCACTTTCCGCGTCTTTCATGAAAGATTTGATGGCATCGAGAGGGCGATTTTCAGCAAGATGTAGTTCCGCGGCTTCTGAATACCTGCCATGAGATTCAAGCAGAGTTACACGAGCAACATCCAGATCGTAGTCTTCCAAGAATTCGAGGGCCTCGTCGAAGGAATCAAATAGGGAGGTCGGTGGTCTTGATAATCATTAGTTGTGATGGAAGCATCAAGGAACGCGAACGCACTGCACGTCTTCCTGGCTATAATAGTACAATCGGCAAACGTCTAGAAGCTCGTTGAATGTGTCGGAAGGTATTTTCTCTCGGTGGGATTTCAAGATCTGCAAGGTGTCGGCGAAAAGCGCAGCTTTGCGATACCTCTTGGCTGCAAGACCATACTCATGGGCCTCGATGTAAGCCGCTCCTGCTCTCCGATCGTCCCCACCGCGAGCATAACAGTCCGCGGCATTATAATAGTACTGCAACCTTTCTTTACCTGCGGCAGCAGCACCACATCCTGCGAATGCATCTGCCACGCCAAGGAAAGCCTTTTGAGAAGTTTTGGTTGCACCGCCTGTCATGGCTCGAGCATGCTCCCTGAGTTGATATGCCTTTGCGACAGCCACCTCACGTGGAAGAGAGGCCCGTTCGAAGCAGTGCATTGCTTGTGAATAGCGCTTATGTTGGAAGAGCGAGCGGCCAAAAGTTGCCCATTCTTCTGGGGTCGATGACACTGCAAGATGTGGAACGTCGGTGCCGGGTGTGCAGATCTGAACCTGATTTCGAGCATTCCAGAAAAGCTGTGGTCCCATGTAGCACCGAACGGAGAATATCAGGCTGACGACGTACTCGCATGGGTTCGCACTTCTCTGATCGGTCAACGACCCACAAGTTCTTTCTAGCTCTCGTTATGCCGACGTACAGCAGTTTAAGCTATCCACGCCCCAATCTATTAGCCATCAGCCGTCAACCGTTAACCGTGACGTACCTCGCCACAGATCCCTGCGTATCGAGCTTCATCGCGTTCGAAAGATGGCGCTCGTAAACCGACAAGGTGGGCCGGATCTACGCCATTGAGCACAACTCGCCATTGGGAGAGGTCAAAAGCTGAGTCTTCAAAGAAGTTGTACAGAAGCACCTATCAAACAAAACACACTTAATTTTAGTACTCATGCTAAATGGTGGTACTTACATCATTAAATTCAAGCCCTTTGCTCTCGTAGAGTGTCCTTGAAGCATGTGCTGAGCGGTGATCGAAAACGATACTGATCGACATACATTATCAAGCCAATATCACCCACTTGCTGTCTGAGATGTTCGCGGGCTCCATCATCTCGTACTAATATGCCTATTGCCATATCTAGTCAGTCATTTCACAATCGAGCCCAAGTCGCCCCATACATTGTTGAGCTCCGAACTCTATGTGACTGCCTCTGCAACATCGACCAATGAGTTATAGGATAGTATGTAAAATGATGGTCTCACGATGCGCCGAAGAGAAATTGTTCGTATCTGACGGTGTCTTGATCCCATCCCGTGAAGAATATAGGTTTCAGACCGTCGACAACACCTTTCTCGGGCGCCAGGCTGTCGATTGCGTTCGGCCAGAAGCGAGTGATCAGATCGATTACTGAATGAGCACAATTAACGATCCCGCCATGCGACCGATAGTTCACAGCAAGCTGGAATGACTGGGGTTGTTGTATTCCCCGTAGGCCCTCAGCCATGAATGCGCCTTCGTGCTGCTACAATATCAACGAGGAACACGAGGAAAATCAGAAATTGTACCTCAACTCGGTACAAAAAAGCCTTCAGGTCATCGAATCTAAATGAACTCCCCGCAGAGATGGTTTGGGCCGTGTCGCCGGCCCAGAACAGTCCGTCCGGATTTTTGCAGAGTAGCCTCAAAACTAGTATTCACAAGTCAGCTATAGAGTTCACGATGCTTGTGATATGCCGGGCCTACGTAATGCATCGATCAATAGATTGTCCTGAGCTTCATCGACATATCTATACAAGTTGCGTGAATTTAGATTGCGCGTTCGGCATCCCGTTGGAGCGACACTCACAAGTAGTCGATTGTCCGACCCGGCAGGGTGTGTTGACTGAGCACAGCTTTGAGGATAGTGTGTGTCCTACAGAAGTTTGGTCATTGGCTGGCGGGGTATGAGCTCTAAACTAACCTGTCAGCGATATCTTGATGGCGATTCTGACGTTTCAGTTTGCAATACAGCTCAAAAATACTGTAGACAATCTCTCTCTGGGTTGCAAAGGTAGAGCGTGTCCTATGGCTGAGTTCACTGTACGTCGAGTTATCCAGAAATCGCATATCGGAACTCAAGGTTTGCTCCGATCCTTTGATGATCCCTGTAATTTAACAAACTCGTCTTTCATAATTGACTACCTTAATGTATCACGTCACTCACCTATAATTTCGCTGAAGACGAGCCAAGGGTCTGCATTGTACAAGCGTCAGTGCCCGGAAGAAGATAAAACCGGGAGAATACGTCACCAAGATTCTTTGTGAGGGGCTGAGGGAAATGAGGCCAATATGAATTCAAAAACTTGTCGTACGACACGAAAGAGTCTTGCGCTTGCTCTTCCTCGTAATTCTCAGGAGAACCGTGAGCGTTGCTTTGATGGTCATGATCCAAGGAGTTGGTTCGCAAGTCGTCGAGATCTGCTTTTATCATATTCGACAGCTATTTTGGACATTGTGAAGTAACGCAGTGAAGATGGAGGTAAAGCAACGCACGCGCTCAAATGTGACGAATAGCGGGAAATGCCTATCTTCAAGGAGACTGTATTTCCTCGGAATATCGCTGTGCCAATCTGGGACATCGTCCAGGTCGACCAATTCTGTTTGAGAATCTTTGTTAGCGAGACTTGCCAGCTTCTTTGCAGAATATCCGGCCAATGCCAGTGATTCGAGGAGCTTGGCGAAGTACTCCTCGACTTTCGTTGCCAGCACCCTGGACTTTGTGACAAATATCTGTCTGGGCTTAGGCATGTCGTCAGCTTGCATTTCCCAAGCTCTTTGAATCCCAAGCATTTTGAAAAGCATCGTCGTCGTTTTCCTAAGTAAATGTTAGTGTGTATCTGTCAAAGCCGCTTTCTCGCCCTTACCCAGTTCCACTTCGCCCAAGCACATAACATGACGAGGTGCACTCCACAATCTTCCGCTCTTGGGGCCTGGTAGTTACTGTGAATGCTGGATCACAACAAAACGGAAGAGACAAACGTAAGGTGGAAAACATGGGTGACGTCGCGATCTGCGACAATACCTGCAAGAGTTGCGTAAATCAGTGAGGTGGAGCAGGTAAAGGAGTGCCTCACTGTTCAAGAAAGCCTAACAAGATCGCTGTTATTTAGTGTACGATCGCACATATAGATGGTGAAATCTTCCACCTGTGAAAACGTCACGTATTTTTCGAGTCTGTGAAATGACCTTCAATAGCAGCCCCAGAGAGCCGAGAATGGGACTTACACGAGAAGAGCGTGCAGCTAAGAATCATAGTTTCGAGTTAGCAAAGACCAAAAGGAAAAGACCGTGGTATCCCAGACCTCATGGAGATCCTTTTCGCGCAAGTCGAGCTTGTTCACTGGTGATTCGGGTTCAACGATTTCTGGAGGGAAGGTGGCCGGGAGGACCACGTTGTCACCAGGGTTAACAGGGCGGTTCCTGAAGATACACCTGCGGAAGTGCACCTCGTCACTTAGCTGCCACCGGCTCTCGATCATTTTGACACTCACCTTCGCTTGTACTCTTTTCCCTTTCCAGACAGTTGATGTCCCATGGCATCCCAGAATCGCCCATCGAGCTGGGCGTGCGTGTAGATCCCGTAAACCTTGATGACTAGGACCATTGTTTGTAAGGAGAGATAGAAGCGGCGCGAAGCATAATCAAACCTTGCCGCTCCGTCTAGTGCGCACGCCATCAGATAGAAACATCATACAAGCGAACCCTCGAGCCGTGACTCACCTCACTGTCCTGATCGGGGATGCAATCCACTTGATACTGGACAAAAGATCCCTAAGCAAGATAACACACAGATTATGGATCAGGGAACAATCCTACAACGAGCCTCAGGTCTCGTGTCATCTTTGCCTCAAAGACAGGAACCCCTGAGGAAGGCCCATTTAACCTCTTCTGGTTGTCGTCGGAGAAGTGCCCATTCGACAATTGTCTAAAGATGATGATCAATTACATTCTATTGACTTGATGGTGTAAGAACTTACTTGATTTTCTTTACTATGATGGAGAAAATCTTGACGTCTGCTTTGCGATACTCTCTCAGCTTGCGATCAGCGGCACTTCCAATCAGTATGGTCCAGTCCCCAAACCCTTCTGCGTTATCGAAATAGAGCGCGGCCTTCATGGGTTGCACCATAGGGTAAGCGTTTGGCGCTTCTCCCGCTTCGGTACTGCTGTCTGCACTCGCTGAGTGCGTGGCGTCGTGAACCTCGACGGTCTCTTCCGGAAGGTACATCGACCTGATAACATCTGCATATTCTGGCTCCCGAAGAATGGAGAAGTAGGACTGTGGGCGAACAGCTTCAATCAACTAGAATTGAGTCAAAGCAGCAATACCAGACCCTAAGAATCTGCTCTTGCTCGGCCATGATGTTCGCCGACATCTGTTGGGCCTCTTCTGCGGTGAGAGGAACTTTAAGCCCAAGTCGGGAGAATGGTGTAAGGTCGGTGGCGAGCGCTTGAGCCTTTGGACGATTCTTCTTCCGGTTCCTCTGAGATTTCTTCATTATCAGAAAGTCATCGACTTCTTCAGGAGCTGCCACCTCATTCCGCTCGTGGAGTGGGACACATTTTTGAACGGAGAAATCTAGACTCAGGATCGCACGTAGCACAGACTGTGCACCGTCGACCAAAGCCCTGTGGCGCCCGATGTTCCGAGATGTCTCGGTGGAAAAAACATGGGGAGGTAGACCGAACAGAAAAAGCGACAAGTCGCTTAGAAGCTTACTCGCAACGGAGCATAGGAACACATCTGGCGATGTGGGGAATTCGCTCAGGATCCTGGGGGCTATGTTATTTTCAATATCTAAGACTGAAGTCGTACCGTTAGAATGATTCGAAACGTGGCTGGTGAGTTTGAACATACCCGAGATGATGTATGGAAACAGGCCATGGACGGAGAGTAGTTGTTCGACCACAGAATTCAATGAGCATTCGTTCTTGAGAACTTGTTCCAGGTGAGACATAGCATCTTTGGGTCCGGAGGCGTGTCGTAGGTTGTGATCTGCGAATAGACCAAGGTCCAATGAGTTGCTGCCAGGGGCACCCAGAGCCATGGTGTGAGGATGAGTGGCAATACTCAGAGGTCAGACTCGGAGAAGTACTAGGATGAAATAAGAGGGGTCTTATCAGGATCTGGGGGAAATGAGTTTCCAAGGAGGATCGCAGTAGGCGCTCTTTGACGGTTTCGGGATGGAGAGCGCTTTCTTGCTGAGGGTTGGAGAAGAACTTGGTCTTAAATCAAGACTTGCGACTTTTACGAGCGCCACTGAGGAAACCAGGACGAAACTGGTAACGGAGACGCGATACTTACGCGAGAAGACAAAGCACAAAGAACAGATCAATCCAATAAGATTCAGACAGCCACCCCCGGCGTGCTACGCGCATAACCACTAAACCTATTCTCCAGATGATTGCGATCCAAGCGATATAAGTAAAGGCGTTGGCGCGTTGAAGAAAGTGTTTGAAAGCTGACCCAATTTGGCGGCACGCGTTCTCCCCACGTGCGGCTGCGGAGATCCAATTGTGGCACCACGGACCCTCGCGCAAGCTCTCTTTGCCAAAGTCATAGCTTGCTCGCCATCTCCACTAGTCCCCTCAAGCACAACCGGTGAGCTGTACGGCTATCTGGCGAGTGATCGCACCAGAGGCTCATGTGAAAATGAAGCATATCGCAGAATGCCTCCCCCACACTATGATTTCCTCATCAAGGTGAGTAACTATATTCTCGAGTTCGTCCATACTCATGTCTTCGGTATCACCCAGCTTCTCTTGATTGGTGACTCAGGTAAAGTCGAACTTCGACGCGTGATCATGAGGTTTCTCCCTGACGAGGATCTCAGGTGTCGGAAAGTCGTGTCTGCTGCTGCGCTTCTGTGATGATGCATGGACACCCTCCTTCATAACCACCATCGGAATTGATTTCAAGATCCGTACCATTGAACTCGATGGCAAGCGTATCAAGCTACAGATTGTGAATCGCATCGCTTGCGTCGAGTCTATTCTCTGCTCACGTATTTCTCCGCCATAGTGGGACACTGCTGGTCAGGAACGGTTTAGAACAATAACTACAGCTTACTACCGTGGCGCCATGGGAATCTTGTTGGTTTATGATGTAACAGATGAGCGTTCATTCAACAGTACGTTTATCCTGTGTCGCTCGTTGTGATAATGATGTTCACATGTGCGTCTCGCAGATATCCGAACCTGGCATGCAAATACAGAACAGCACGCGTCGGAAGGTGTCAACAAGATCCTCATCGGTAATAAATGCGACTGGACAGACAAAAGAGTAGTCACTGAGGAGCAAGGTCGCGAACTGGCCAATGAACTTGGGATCAAATTCATGGAGACATCTGCGAAAGTCAATGAGGGTGTCGAAGAGGCGTTCTTCACGCTCGCCAGGTTGGTTGAGCACCTTGCCAACCCAAAACCAAGTTAACTCGATTCCTTCTCCCTCTAGGGACATCAAGACCAGACTTATTGATTCGCAAGGAGATGCTGCGACCTCTCCAGGCGGTGCATCAAATGCTGACGGGTCGGTCAAAGTCAACCAGCCGGCGACACAGTCTTCAGGAGTCTGCTCAGGCTGTTCATCATAGACGACTCATCCCCTTCTATGCGAGTACGGAACCTGTCCTCGTCCATCTCTGCAAATTATCCTCACTCTACCTTCCGTATTCACTGTAATATCGTTTTGCTACACAATGCTACGTATCGATACATCGTGTCGTCGCCAACTAAACCCCCGGTAAGAGTCTTACGGAGAGTTTCGAGTCTGCTATAGTTCCAAGTCGTAAATTCAAGCATTATCGCATTAGCCTTCGGTGCCGTAAAAGGTCGTGATCGTGTCAAGAATCAAGATCGTGTCTGTAACTCTGACTTGACTCTGACTGCTTCATCATCGCACTTTTCATTTGCACTTTGCTGTTTCGTGAGTCGCCAGGACCGCCATAGAAAATGTCATCATTAGAAATTGCGGAGGAAATCCGGTCAACTTTTCCCGGAACAGAGGAACTCATTGTGCAATACCTGTCTGGGTACCTTGTAGATGACGCCGGAGAAGAGGAAGATGTTCTTCAAGTCGCTCACGACATCCTGGATTCACTTGGAATGGGGCATCAAGACGCTGTACAGAAGCTGATGGCGAGGCTGAGGGATCTCCTCGCGGAACAGCTGAACGCGCGGGCGATCAACAGCACACGCCCAAAACTCACCAAGCTGGATAAAGTCATGGATATGAGCAAGGCCGGTGCAATGTCAAGCACTATTGCACTTGGGGAGGGTGTTGATTTGGAGAGTATTAACAAGGGAAAGTGAGTGTAAGGGATACTAGGGCAGGACGAAATCTCTGATGATATTACATTCACCAGAGCTTCTCGAGTCGATGTCAAGAAACTCGAAAAACAGGAGGCGAAGCTGAAGGTCAGTATTCCGTGGTTACCCCAATCTGCAATCGATACATTCTTCTGGCCAGGCTAAAATCGAAAAACGGTCACGACGAGATCTGTACGAGGGATCGAAGCTGTTAGATCAACATCGCAAACAGGCAAGCCTTACAGGTCCCTCGTTTATGCGTATGTGTCTAATCTTCGTCCTTAGCAAAACTACGAAGAGATGTTCATGAAGGTTTGTTTCATTTTTCCTCTGAGGCCCACGGTGATCTCGAATTAAGTTCAGATCAACCCCATCGAAGCGGCGAACGCAGCGAAGAACAAGAGCAAAGATATTCACCTTCCTTCCATCGACGTAAACTTTGGGTCAAACCGTATACTGTGCGTTTCAAACAATCTGGTCTGGCGTTTCAACTGACGATAGTTTACTGCACTTTTTAGATCAGGAGCTAGTCTCACGCTGGCATACGGTCGACGCTATGGACTTATTGGCCGAAACGGTCAGTACTTTCGTCGGGCAGTCTACTACATGGACTGAGAAGCATATTCAGGCGTGGGTAAGTCCACTCTTCTGCGTCACATCGCGATGAGGGAGGTTCCCATACCCGCGCATATCACAATTCTGTTCGTCGAACAAGAGGTGAGTGGCACTTCGAGTATGTTGCGGTGGCGATGCCATACCCCCTTTCCACCAGATTGTGGGTGACGACACATCGGCACTTGACTCAGTGCTGAAAGCTGATGTTTGGAGAGACCACCTCTTGAAAGAGGAAGCTATACTAAACGGAAAACTCGCTGAATTGGAGAAAGAAGGAGATGACAAACGGTTCGAGGACGCGAGAGAAGAGGCTGCGTCGAGGTTGGCTGAAGTCCATGCACGGCTGAGTGACATGGAGGCGGAGAGTGGGCCTTCGCGGGCGGCAACTCTCCTTGCTGGTAAGCCGCCTTTTCATAAAAGACATTTATTCCAACTTTTTCCACTCACGATCCTACGAAGGTTTGGGTTTTAGTGAATCTGACCAACAGAGACCAACAAGTTCGTTTAGTGGTGGTTGGCGGTGAGAGAAAAGTGATTCGACTGTCAAGCTCATCGCTGAATAGTCAATACCCCACAGTATGCGACTTGCGCTGGCGCGAGCCCTATTCGTGAAGGTCAGTTCCTAAGCGAGTCCCCTTCTGCCTGGAACTGAGGGTCCTTCAGCCCGCCTTGCTATTGCTCGATGAGCCTTCCAATCACATCGATCTCAATGCGCTGGCTTGGCTGGAAGATTATTTGCAGACTTGGCCCGGAACCCTCCTTGTAGTGTATGTTTATTCTCATCAAAATCTAAGAGATGACCTCCAACCAACGCTTCACAGGTCTCACGATCGTGCATTTTTGTGAATGTTCAAGTTTCAAGGTCGGCTATCTCATGCTAAAGTTTCTAATGCAGAGATGCTGTCGCTACTGACATTGTACATCAACACTCAGGGAGATTGGACTATTACAAAGGGTAAATACATATATGTCCCAACAGTATCATACCCATCACGTCTCACCTTCGCAGAAACTTCACACAATTCTATTCCACGAAATCGGAGCGAGACAAGAACATGCGCAAGGAGTACGATACACAAATGGATTATCGCAAGCACCTCCAGGCCTTCATCGACAGGTGGAAATACAACGCAAATCGAGGTATGTCACTTAGATATCGTATGCTGCACTGAGCTCACATCAGCACTATAGCTGCACAGGCTCAGATGCGAATCAAAATATTGGAAAAGGTCAGCGAGGTAGAGTCACGATGTAAGGCATGCTGACTGAATCCGTAGCTACCCGACTTGGAACCACCTGAAGCAGAAGAAACGGAAACATTCAAGTAAGACATGAAGCTTCGTCATAAACAATCATCGCTAACTCCCGTGCACCAGGTTCCCAGAGACCGAAAAGATATCTCCTCCTCTACTACAGCTATCCGAAGTTACCTTCGGGTACACCCCAGACAAACTCATTCTCAAGGGCATCAATATTGACGTCGGGTTAGACTCGCGGATAGCCGTGGTTGGAGCGAATGGTGCTGGGAAATCAACACTGTGAGCTCTCTCCTCCTGACCTTTCCGGTGCAGATGCTCACGCCTGACTCAACAGCATCAAGTTGTTGACGTCCGAGCTGAGACCAATGGGTGGGGACCTTAATCGAAATGGAAGGCTACGCGTGTAAGTATGTGCGGGACGTGTCATTAATTTGCATGGCTAACGGTTTTGGTTGCACGTAGGGGATATTTCTCTCAGCATCATGTTGATACCTTGACGCCCTCCATGACTCCTGTTCAGTTCCTGGCATCCAAATTTCCAGGCAAGACTGAGCAAGAGTATAGAGGTCATCTCGGAAACTTTCAGATCAGCGGAATGACAGGGTGTGTTGATTGCAGCGGTATCACTGACTGTAACTCATTCCCTTACCCAGTCTGCAACTCATCGGCACCCTCAGTGGAGGGCAAAAGTCTCGTGTTGCTTTCGCAGCTCTATCCTTACAAAATCCACACATCCTTTTGTTAGACGAGGTGAATTGGTATCGCTTATCGACGCAAAGCTTTATCTCTGACGAGCTCTCAACATAGCCTACCAATCACCTGGATATTGAGGTCAGCACACTCGAGACCTAACATGTACCAGTGACCTCAAGTGGCCATAGGGTTTGGATGCCTTGATGGCTGCTCTCAAGTCCTGGAATGGAGGCGTCATTATAATCTCTCACGACGAGCGGTTTATCACCACTGTCGCCAAAGAGGTAAGCAGTTTCACTGCGGCGTTGAGTTCCGAACTGATGTGTGGACAGCTGTGGGTTTGCGCTGACGGATCTGTGAGTAAGTTCAAGGGAGACGTGCAGAGCTATAAGGTATGCCCTCGTTTACGCTGACACGAGTAACGACTGTTAAACTCGCATTTGAATAGAACCTCATCGTCAGTAACATTAAGACCCGCCCGTAGATTACATCTGTCGCTTGATACTTATGTACTGGCGTGGATTTCGCGTATTCCTCGCATTTACTCGCATCCGATCGCGTCGCGTCATCCTCTGACACACCTTATACGCATTGTGTGTAAAAGGGACTCCCGTCCTTTGCCTCTTGTTTATGCTTGCCCTTTTATTGTGTTGGAGATCGCGTCTTGTGAATCACGTGGCTGTCAACCGTACTGTGTTTCCGTCGCGCGCGTCGTCGCGTTTCCACACCACTTTCAACAGAACCACCAACACAGGAATCAGTGTAAGGAACTTCGGGACGATGAGTTCGTCGGAAGCCGAGAATTTCGACCTCGACAACGTTTCTGGCACGGAGTCAGAAGATTACGCGCCGCCAACAAAGAAAGCAGGTGTAGGTCGCTCAGTGTAGTGGCTCCTCCAGCAGCATTGATAACAATTGTGGCCATAGATCAAAGCACCAGCCAAGAAGGCGACGAAGCCGGTCTCAAAGGCTACCAAACCAGCAGCAAAGCCCAAGGCAGTCCCGAAGAAGAAGGTCCTCGCAGAGAAGGACGACAATGCCGATGAGAGCATCATCATGGACGTTGATGCAGACGGAGGAAATTCCGACAGCGACGCGCCTGGTCCATCGAAACCTGCTCCGGTGGCCAATGGAAAAAAGAAGACAGCCTCGGAGACTTACACCAAGGTGCGCCTGTTGCACTAATTTGTGAACATGTACTCATTAGACGAGACTGTAGCTATCTCAACTAGAGCACATTCTCAAGCGACCCGATTCTTACATTGGAAGCGTTGAAACAATAACGCAGGCTATGTGGACATATGACTCGGACACTAAGCGCATGACCCATAGGGAGCTCAAGTACGTACCCGGCTTTTTCAAGATTGTAGACGAAATTCTTGTCAATGCAGCGGATAACAAGGTGCGACTAAACATGTGTGGATATAGAACAAAGAACTTAAGCGCGTGTAGATCAATGACCCCACTATGGACACGATCAAAGTCACCATTGACGTCGAAGAGAGCACTATATCCGTTTACAACAATGGTCGCGGAATTCCCATCGAAATGCACTCGAGGGAGAAGATGTACATCCCCGAACTTATCTTCGGTCACCTTCTCTCGTCTTCCAACTATGACGACGACGAGAAGAAGCTAACCGGTGGTCGTAACGGTTACGGCGCGAAGCTTGCGAACATATACTCTCATGAATTCACTATCGACACCGCCGACAAGAATTCCGGGCAGAAGTACAAGCAGACATGGACGGACAACATGAGCAAAGTTGGGAAAGCGAAGATTACTAAGAACTCGAGGAACGAAGAGTATACGCGCGTCACCTTCAAGCCTGACCTCAAGCGTTTTGGTATGGAGAACATCGACGATGACACCGTCTCTCTACTCAAAAGACGGGTTTACGATATCGCCGGGACTGTTAAGGACGTCAAGGTCTTTCTCAACGACGAACGCTTGAAGATCAAAAACTTCAAGCAGTATGTCGAAATGTACCTTCAATCGGCGGCGGCGGAGGCAGCAGAAAACTCGGGTGGTGCAGCCCAGGTCAAGCCCTCAATGATCTATGAGCAAGTGGGCGCACGGTGGGAAGTGGCCTTCGCTGTCTCGGAGGGGTCATTCCAGCAAGTCTCCTTCGCGAACTCGATCGCGACTATAAAAGGTGGCACACATGTCGCGCTCCTTTCTGACCAGATTGCGAAGAACCTTATTGCAGCCATCGGAAAGAAGAATAAAGGGGCTACGGTGAAGCCTGCACAGATAAAGAATCACATGTGGATCTTTGTCAACGCCCTCATCGAGAATCCTACTTTCGACAGCCAGACGAAGGAAACTCTGACTTTGCCCGCGTCGAAATTTGGTACGAAGCCTGCCCTCTCAGAGGAGTTCATGAAGAAAGGTGAGCTTTGTTTGTGTTCTGTCCGAAATCATCGACAATATTTCATTTTATTGCAGTTCAGAAGACTTCAATCATTGACCATGTTTTAAACTGGGCAAAGTTCAAGGCGGATCAACAAATCAAGAAGACTGACGGAAGCAAGCGTAACCGGTACTGATGCACTCCCTTGAATGTCAAATTGCTGAACAACGCGTCAGGTTGACCGGTTTAACGAAGCTCGCCGATGCGAACAACGCCGGCACAAAGAACGCTGAGAAGTGCACACTCATTCTCACTGAGGGAGACTCCGCCAAGGCCCTTGCTGTTGCGGGTCTCGGCGTCGTCGGTCGCGACAACTTCGGAGTCTTCCCTCTACGTGGAAAGCTGCTGAACGTTCGTGAGGCTAAGCACGACCAGATCATGAAGAACGAGGAGATTCAGAATATCAAGAAGATCATGGGTCTGCAGCACAACAAAGAGTACAGCGGCGTTACGACTCTGAGATATGGCCGACTGATGATCATGACCGACCAGGTGGGTTACGAGTATCATTTCGAATATCATTTGTTGAAACCCTTTTACGAAGGATCACGATGGGTCACATATCAAAGGGCTTTTAATCAATTTCCTTGATCATTTCTTCCCTTCACTTCTCAAACTCCCAAACTTCCTGGTCGAGTTCGTCACCCCGATCGTGAGGGTAAGTGCCGCACCTGCCCTAATATCCCTTGATCTTACAGATGCATCGCCTTTGTAGGTGAGCAAAGGCAAGCAGCGGATAGATTTCTTCACCATTCCGGAGTATGAGCAGTGGCTTGAAGACACGCCCGACGCACACAAATGGGACTCGAAGTACTACAAGGTAACTGAAAGATTGTGCCCCGTTAAGCAAGTACTGACCAATATGACCAGGGTTTGGGAACAAGTAACGATTCAGACGCGCGTTATTACTTCAGCAACATGGCAAAACATATGATTCCTTTCGCGTCCACGCAAGATGGTGACAAGGAGCTTATCGAATTGGCGTTCAGCAAGAAGAAGGCAGATGAGCGTAAAGAATGGCTGCGCCAGTTCAGAGTAAGTCACTCTTAAGCGTCAATGAGACAGAACCTAATGTGTGCATGATATGAAGCCCGGAACGTATCTCGACCACAACATGGATGAGATTCCATATTCCGATTTCATCAACAAGGAGCTCATCCTATTCTCCATGGCGGATAACGTACGGTCAATTCCCTCTGTCGCTGACGGCCTCAAGCCCGGTCAAAGGAAAGTCATTTGGGGCTGCTTCAAGCGCAAGCTGAAGAAAGAGATCAAGGTTCGTGACTCCCCATGTATAGCAAGAAGCACTCGCTGACGCGCTCACAGGTTGCCCAACTCGTTGGTTACATTTCCGAAGTCGCAGCGTACCATCACGGTGAAGCAAGTTTGACGATGACCATCGTGAATCTTGCGCAGGACTACGTCGGCAGCAACAATCTGAACCTCCTCCTGCCCAATGGTCAGTACGGTACGCGTGATCAGGGCGGCAAGGATCATGCGTCCGCGAGGTACATCTTCACTGAGCTCTCTGGCCTGAGCAGGACTATTTTCCACCCAAGTGACGGCCCGCTGTTGAACTACCTGAAAGAAGACAACGACTTGATTGAGCCCGAGTATTACATGCCCATCCTTCCTCTTGTTCTTATCAACGGCGCTGAGGGTATTGGTACTGGTGAGCTCTGGTCGCCGTGCGTATATGCACTGGGTGTTAACCCTTTAGCCAGGATGGAGCACCACGATTCCCTGCTACAATCCTGAGGATGTCGTAGCGAACATTCGTCGGATGATGGCCGGGGAGGACCTTGTTCCGATGCTACCCTGGTGGCGAGGTTTCAAGGGCACCATCAAGAAAGTCGGCGACCACAAGTACGATGTCACTGGTGTTGCCCGCAAAATCAACGACACGACAGTTGAGATCACTGAGTTGCCCATCCACAAGTGGACGCAGAACTACAAGGCGGAGCTGGAGGCCATGATCGGTGAGAAGGGCGACGGTGTCATCAAGGTTTGGGTGTTGTCCTGAATTGCTTGCGCTGTTTTTTGAATCTGTCTTCAGGATTACAAGGAACATCATGACAACGTCAACATACATTTCGTGATTAGCATGTCCGCGAAGGACCTGGAGAAGGCCGAAGAGCAGGGTCTGGTAGAGTTCTTCAAGCTGACTGGCAAGATTAATACGAGCAATATGATGTGCTTCAATTTTGATGGCAAGATCCAAAAGTACAACTCTCCGGAAGAGATCATCGAAGAGTTCTATCCCCAACGTCTTGCGTACTACCAGAAGAGAAAGGTAGGCTGCACAACATCTCATGGCACTTGCGCACTTTGTTAATCGGCTAATGCTGGTGTAGGATTTCCTCGCAAACGAACTTCAAACTCAATTCGAGCGTTTGTCCAACCAGGCTCGTTTCGTCCAGATGATTATTGACAAGAAACTGGTCGTCTCCAACCGCAAGAAGGTTGATATCATCGCCGAGTTGCGCAAGCTTTCCTTCCGCCCCTTCCCGAAAGTCGCAAAGGCGAAAGCTGCGGGCGAGAATGAAGACATCGTGGAGCAAGACGAAGACGACGAAGAGGCCGGTCCGGCTGGCTCTGCAACTGACTATGACTACTTGCTTGGCATGCCCATCTATAGTTTGACCAAAGAGAAGGTATGTGGTTCCTACCCTGAACGCCGCTTCGTCACGTTGATCATTGTAACCTGTCCAGATTGACAAACTTTTGCAACAAGCCGCAGAAAAGGAGGCCGAGCTACTCGCTCTCCTTGAACGCAAACCTGTGGAGCTGTGGAACGAGGACTTAGACGCCTTCCTCAAAGAGTGGGAGGTAAGCCTCGTCCATTGGATGCGGAAACAAGTATCTGACAGGATCTCTAGAAATCCTGCCAAGAGTTCGAGAACAAGACGATACTGGATGCCACGGGGAAGCGCGTCAAGCGCAAGCAGGCCACGCTCGAAACAAGAAAGTCGCTCCCCGGCCCTGGAAGGAGGAAAAACAACGGCTCGGATTCGGAGGATGACTTCAAACCCACCAAAGCCGCGGCCCAGAAGCGAAAACCGGCGGAACCAAAGTCCAGAGCGAAGGCTCCAGCTGCGGGCCCGTCCAAGATAGAGAGCGACGACGAGAAACCCGCCGCCCCGCCAAAGAAGGCAGCTCCCAAGAAGGCTGTGAAGAAAGTGGAATCCGACTCTGAGATAGAGATGTCGGAAGCCCCTCCCCCTCTGAAGAAGCGACAACCTATCAAGGAGGCCTCTGACTCCGACGTCGTTATGATCGATGCCCCTGCAAAAGGGAAAGGGAAGGCTCAAGAGGAAGCACCGAAGCGGAAGACGTAGGCCTGACTTGTTTAACTTGTGACGCTTTTCAACGCTAAGCGATCTTAGTCCCGATGCTGATGATGACAGCGACGACGATGATTTGTACACGAAGCCTGCCACGAAAAAGAAGAAGGTCACGGACTTCTTTGACAAGGTGCCGGCTGGTCCTTCAGAACCTGTCAAGAAAGCGGTTGCAACTCGTAAGCCGTCTGGCACCAAAGCTGCACCCGCTAAGAAGGCCGCGGCAAAGAAGAAAGTTGAGAGCGACGAAGAAGAGGGCCATTTCAGCGAGGCGAATGGGTCTGATTCCCCCGTCATCCGTCCCGCTCCACCCAAGAGGGCTGCAAGGGGCAATACGAAGAAGTATATTGAGGTGGAGTCGGGTTCGGATGGCGATGATATTGAAGATTCCATGTTTGAAGACGATTAGACGACTATTTTTCTCTCTCCTTTATGCTACCTTTGCCCCTTACTGGCCTGACCTGCGATACGCTAACTGTGAATCAGACATTGACGGATTCTCGGTTGGGGTGTGCGGTGTTTCATGTTCATCATTCTCATAGAAGCTCCGCCACGTGGCTTCCACACGGAAGCGATTTTAGTGTGAGTGGACTTGGAATTGCAGTCTTTTGATTTGTTCTTGTCTTGTCGTACAAGGACTGGTTCCCTTTGCAGTTCTGAGATATCTGCAGGGAAAGGTCTTGCTCGAGGACCTGTCACTCTGCATAACTCGGAGCCTTGGATACCCTCGGAAAGGTCGATTGGCATACCCGCAAACATTTCCTAGACGCCGTCAGCTACAGAGCAATACCCTGGTTTTTTGTTTCTGGATATCTGTGACATAAAACCCAGCGCGCCAAATTTTCTCGCCATCCAGATACAATAATTCGCGCACAATGGAGGCCCACCCTCGACATCCTCTTCCCCGTCTCAGCATCCCCCCGAACCTGACTATGCAACAGCCCTTTGATGGCAGACAACCTATGTTCTCCCCTGGTCTTCCTACTTCTCTTCAGCAAAGTTTTCATCCTGTTCCGTACCATATGAGCGGTCTTGGGCCTCTTCAGACGCCTATGCAACCTTATTTCCAACCTCAGCCACCACCTGCGCCCGGTCGTCCGTCCTACGCGACACATCACGGTCGCCCCAGTATAGCTCATTACCCGGGTATGCCACCTCAAACTGCAGTGCCTATCACGCCTTTGGGACAAGGGTTCCCTTCTATGATGCTTGGTCCGCCTTTCCCACCACCATTCATTCCAAGGAACAGACGAAATCCCAGCATCAGTATCGGGGGTCCACCGAAAGCTCCATTGGGCGGCCCCGGGCGAAAGCACAGTCCATTGCCGCCTCAGCCTGTTGTACCTCCTCCGGCCACAATGCACAAAGGGAAGAAGATCATCATTAACTTCCCCCAGGAGACCGTACTGGGAGATGCAGACCAACCACCCACTCGTCCTTCTTGGGCTCGAGTTCCTATGCCAGTTACTAGCCTGGACGAAGTCGCCGTACTCCCACCTGAGGTGGACACTGCCGAGTCCTTCCCCCCGGATTCGTGGCGGCAGAATATTCCTGATACTGTGGATGTGTTTCTACCTGGGAAGGCGAGCCGGCTCAGCAAACCAAGCACAGTGTTCCCCTTGCTCATGTTTCTTCTTTATAGATTGCATGGGATGCCCTCAAGCAACGTGTCATTGAAGAAAAGCTAGAGAAACTTGGTGTAGAGCGTGGTTCAGGGAACTCCATCCCAATACATGCTCCACATGCTCGCGCTGCTTCGGTAAGCTTCTTCTGTAGCTTTCGCAACCTCTAATCTGATATTAGCGCCTATTTTCGCGCCTATTGCCTAGATTTCATCTCCGGCTGATCCGTCGCTATTGTACTTCAAGCTGAACAAGTTACAGGAGTCACAAAATGCGTCGGCATCAACTTCGCTCGCGGCCTCTCCTCAACCAGCTTTCAATCTTTCCTCATCACCCAACGCACAACTACCTCCTCGGTTGCAGAATAGACATGGTCATAGCCTATCTCTAGCACAGCCTCCATCGCATCCACCCTTCTATAACCCTACCGCATCTTTCAACCCGTTCGGCCCGAGTGCTGTACTAGGTTCGGATCAAATAGAGATGAATGGGCTACCGGACTTCATGCACACGCAAGTCGAAGGTATTCATGCGCCTCAAGGTCGCGTACCTTTGGCTGTATCATCCCTCGCACCCCCTATTATCAGTCGCGGAAACAGCCGTCCAGATTTCAACCTTGGTTTTGGATTGGATATACCAGAGGAAGAAGAGCCAGCGGAAGATGGACCTCTAGAGATGCATGAGAACCCTGTTGATGAGATCGAGGGTCTTCCGCGAGCGAGCAGTCAAGGAGCGACATCAACCGTGGTAGATGGCTCGAGTACCGCTGCTCAGAGCCGGTTGCATTCGAGACACGTCTCTCGTCTGTCTAATGCCTTGTCTCTTCGATCTGTTGGAGGTATCGTCGATGGTGCTTTGCCGGAAAATGTCGACGTGGACGTTGTACCTGTTCGGAGCCCAGTGGGCAATCCAGGCATTGACGATTTGGATCAGGAAGCGGTTGGAGAGTGGACGGGATCAGAAGACCAGCGTCTTGGCGGCGAATCTGACGATGAGGTGCGCCACTCCCTTGGTTCTATTTGTTACATAAACTTTAACACGTTACAAGCAGGAGAGCATCGGAGAATGGTCAAATCCTTCTGACGAAGAAAGGGCTCGTCAGGAAAGAGTGCACCGCCGCCTGCTCCGGCATAGAAAACGGGAGATAGAGACCCCAAGACGTCTACCTAACTTTCCTGCGCCACCTGGTGCTGCATTCGTTATGCCACTACCCAACGAGTACGATGTGGGATCGCACAGTGAAGAGGGACTGCGAACAGGCCCACGGACGCCTTATCTTGGTGAATTCCCTGTTAGGCCTTCGTCAGCGTCTACAAATGGGCGCGGTGGCCGTCCTTTACCACCACTCCCACATTCACGGGGCGCGTCTGGTCAGCTATCTGCTCATGATCCAGCACTGGCTCATTCTCGGGCAGCATCTGAGCAGTTCAAGTACCCAGAAGAGCAACCTACACACGCGAAGAAACCTTCGACTTCAGGCTCGCTTAACCCCCACGCAAAGCCCTTCGTCTTTGGCTCAAGCAGGCAGTCAGGCTCTTGGTCATTTGATGCGATGCCTCCGCCGCAGGCACCTGTGTTCGGGCACGCTCGCCTCCCGTCTTTCGGGAAGCCACTGAATGCAGCTGCACAAGAATTCAAACCCGGCGGATTCACTTTCCGCCCGCCAGCTGGCGTCCCTCAGTTGACCTTCCCCGCTCCAGAACCTTCACGTCCTCTGCCGTTGCCGCCTGTCAAGCCCTCGCCTGTTCGCGCCCAGCAAGGCCGAGAGAAGAGACAACGTCGCGGATCTCATTCCACGATTTCCGACGAGGATAATGACAGTGGCAAAGAAAACATGGCGTCGTTCAGGTTCCCTGCTCTTGATGACTCCCCTCGGAGTCTCCGACGCTCTGCACCGACTACGCCAGGGCGTAGTCGCGACCTTGACGGCGGTGGACCTCTGCAGTCTCTCACATTCGCCGGTTTCCCTAGTGCGATGCCTTTCGCTCCCGAATCCGATAACTTCACGTTCGAAAACTTTGCACGAGACGGAGAGGGCAACGTCGTCGAAGAGTCAGAGAACGTCGAGAACATGTATGGGACAACGGGATCATTCCCTACAATCGTTCCCACAAAGACCCGCCGAGCTCCGATTCCCTTGGACTTCAAGCAAGCCACTTCGAGTAACACAGTTCCTGCTGGGTTGTTCAAGGCACTTGTTGGCGATGAGAAGACGCGTCGTACCGTGCGATCCCGACTCAGCTCGCGGGAGATATTCGAGCACTCCCAACGACCTTCACTTGACGATCTCTCCGTTCCTCCCATCTCGCAGAATCGATCTAGGGCCCGCCTCGTCACAGATCCTGGATACAAACACGGGTCATTCGACTCTGCGGATGTGTTCACCCCTGCGATTAAACGACGTTCGTCCCTGCCCGCCTTGCAGAGTGCGCACAATTCGTCATTATCGAATGTGTCAATTCCTGCTCTCAACCTCACGAAACGCCTTGAGGCGCAGGCCCTTGAAGAAAAGATCGAGGCTCTCCTGGATGACAAGTTCCAGATGCTTCGCCGTGAGCTGTCTCATCATAGAGAGTCAGGCAACGGACACGCTATCAACCCTTCTACAGAGGACATGATCACCGAGGTGGTGGGTTTATTCCGTGCTCAACTGCAAGAGTCCGCTGCGCGTGGGCTGGAGGACAGCCAGATGGATGCTCGTGGGGAACTGGACCTCGAGTTAATCAAAGACGTTGTGCAGCAGGGGCACGCAGAATCGCTTCATTTATTGCGCAACGAGTTGCACGATGTCATCCGGCGACTAGAGTCGCAACCAAGGCAAATTGGAGCGCCAGCTACGGACTTGATTCCCGTTCTCGAACAGTTGAACCATAGAAGTCTCCAAGTTATCCTTAATAATGTTGGCCAACTCTCTGCGAAGATAGACCACCACCAAGGTCATCAGCCGCGACCCTTCGCCGGTGGGTACGACCGGGAAGCGTTGACCACAGACTTGATGACAGCTTTAACACCCCTGCTCGCTGGCCTTCGCCCCGACCCGGTCGACTACGACTACTTGACTCATCAACTCAGTCAAGCCGTGAAACCAAACATCGAGCAACTCATCGACCTCGCGTCTGACAAGCGGGAGACGGCTGGACTCATCGTGGACAGCATATTGCCTTTACTGCCCAACTCATCCTCTTCGTCTTTGGATACCACTGCCATTATTGGACAACTCACTGCCGAGGTTCGCAGAGTCATTGCCCCGGTGGATGCGCACGAGATCAAGGAGCAGGTCGCAGACCTCGTTGTAGAACGTCTCGACTCTCGTCTTGCCGTTCGCGACAAGGCATTCAACGTTGACATGGTGTCGACCAAAGTCATTGATGGCGTATCTGGAATGATGGACTCGATGAAGGATTTAGGGCCCAGGCTGGATAAGCTTGCCGAAGAGCAGCGGACTATCACTTCTGGAAACAACGTTTTGGTTAATAAGCACGACGGTCTCGCAGAGCTGCTTTCGGGTCTCCCAGCTCAACTTTCCGAAGTTGCTCAGACGCTACAAACTGTTAAAGACACCCCACCGCCTCAATCTTCGGCGGACGACATCAAACAAATGATGGGTGCTGTCCAACGTATCGAATCTCTCGCTGGCACTATGGCAAGCGGGCAGTCCTCGACGTCCCTTCAGACCGATGAATTGCTTTCGCTTCACAAAGCCCTTCACAAGGACGTCCTTGACCGCCTTAACACTCTACCGGAGACTCTGAATGCCGCCACCAGCGCCTTGCAGACTGCACACGCCGAGTTCGCCGTCTCCCGCGATGCTTCCAAACGCGATCTCGACGAGATCAAGAAGTTGAAGGCTTCGAACACGGAGTTACAGGTCCAACTGGCAAAGGCACGCGGTGCTCATGGGCAAGTACGTGTAGAGAAGGACAATCTCGGAGAGAGGCTCAGAGAGGCGGAGGCTGAGCGAGATCGTCTGCGCGCCTCGCTCGAGGAGTCGCAGGCGACGATCAAGAGCCAAGCCTCCGAAGCTGCTACCGTCGAAGCACGTAACTCCGAGCTTGAAGACGCCCTTGCTCAAAGTCTTGCGCGCCTTAAAGCTTCAGACGTTGCTGCTCAAGCAAACCAGGAACGCATAAGTGACCTGGAGAAGCAGACCCGTGATGGGGCAGCGGCCCAGCAAAATCTCAAGGCAAAGGTTAGTCTTGCATACCTTATCGTCGACATCATACTCATGGCACCACACCCCAGGTTGACGAGCTGCAGCTGCAAGTCAAATTTGCTGCTCACGAGAAGGATCTCGCATTGCAATCCCTGGGCGTTTTACAAAAGGAACACGAGCACCTTGCCGCTCAACAGAGCCATTGGGACGATCTCCGTCGTGCATCAGAGCAGATCGAGATGCTTACGAATCTCATGAGCCAGGCCGACAACGAAGAGCTGAAAGAGCTCCGACGCGCACGGGACCAAAGCAAGGCTCTGGAAAGCGAGCACGCTGCTCTTCAAAAACGATTCAGGGAGCAAGAGCACAAGGTTGCCAACAGCGAAAGGGCTGCGAACGCCGCCAGGCAGAATTTGGCACAAGCTCAGCAGCGCGCTTCTGAATGGGAGAGGCGCGCCAAGGAGTACGAAGGAGACCTTGAAATGACCCGCACGAAGCTAGAACAGGCGGAGCAATCCCAGGTCCAGTTGGATGCCGATTACTCCCTGGCAAGACTGCAGTTGGAAGAAAAGGATGCGGAAGACCGCTTGGTCAAGGTAAATTCATCGCTCGCCTATCGGTGGCTCGCCTGATTGAAAACGTTATAGGACCGCGAAAACAAACTCCGGGATCAAGTCGTGAGTCTGGAGGCGCAAGTCGCCCGCCTGGAAACGGAACTGGCGAAGGCTAAGTCGACTCCAGCGGTCAGTAAGGGCGTGAAGTATGGGCAACCTCTATCTACGAAGAACCAGTCCCCTCCGCGACCCGACTCCCGCGCAAGCACAGTCTTTGGCGGAGACCGTGCTCGGACACCAGTTGGGAGGATGAACGGCTCGCAGCCCGCACGCAGCGATACCCCACCTCAGTCTTCCGTCTGGGATTCAATGCATGCGCCGCCCAAACAGTACCCTAATCTCGGACCAGCTCAATACACCCGACCCCTCGTAAGACGGCCCATCTCTCAATACCGCCCTGCTGTGGCGTCGCCCACGCCGAGCACCGTTTCGCTTACGCCTACTCAGGACGAGGAGGGTTGGTGGTCATAGGTTACTAACTAGTTTTTACATGCAGATATTACCTCGTTCGTATCGTTTACTATATCTAATATCCTGCCATTGGTCTCTTGTTTTGTCTCGCCCGCCAGTCGTTGATCATACCTTCATCGCATCTTTTCATTCTATCACATCATCATCCATTGCTTTACATCTACTCTCGTTGGAATCCATGGTCGTATATATATACCCTCATTTGTTGCTACAGGTACACTCCAATGGATGCATTACTTGGTGAAATAGTGTGGTGGGAAGAAAGCGGGAAGGAAAGAAAGCAAGACAGGTAAGGTGATAGGGACATGGTGATCATGCCGATGGCCATATCCAGTTTTCCACGACATCTATGGCTGTCGTCGAGTCCTCCGGAACTCTGCATCACGGTACGTTAGAAGATGTGCGATGAGAGCGCAGACAAAACGCACTTGATCTTCGGCTCCCAGCGTCCGTCGCGTATCTCGAAGAAACGCGGAACGTACTGATCGCCACCCTCCTCTCTCTTGCGCCGCAGCTCGCGCTGAGCATCTTCCACTGCACTCTTAGCTTCGGTCGCGGCCTCCATGTCCTTGGCATTGATAGCCTGCGTGAGTTTTTGCCACAAGCTATGCGCGAATCGAATGAGTCAAAGACGATTACAGAACCAAGACGCAAGTAGCACTCACCGCCGCGACTCGTATGGCTCCTGCTCTTCCTCGGGCGCAACATATTTCGGAGCGACATTCTGTCCGTCTTTCACTGCGTCGAACAGCACGCGTTTGCCGCCATTCTAAGTAGCTAATGAGAAGCCGTAAGACGGGGTTGAGGATGGTGACGTACTCTGGCACTCTTGAAATCCATGACGTGACTCCAACGTCCTGCTATATCCCCTATGTCAGAATTTCCTCGACGAACACGCCCTGCTATGGCATTATACGTCCCCGAGAAAAAGCCCTGGGCGCCGACATCAACGCACGGACGCACAACAACGCGCCACAACGCACCTTTGTCTTGAACTCCAGATCGCAGAACAGCCCGTGCTTCTCGTTCTTCGCGGTGCACGTGTCTCCGAGCTCCAGCACCATCTTCCCGAACAGTATACCTCGAGCATACATATTGGGCATGGTTACCACGTACTCTGAGTCACGGTGAGAACCTGTGCGCGCAGCATCCCGAAACACCACGCACCACCATCCTCAGGAACGCCCAGCAGCCTTATGCGGTTCTCGCCCTCCATCGTCGTCGATACGCTGTTTCCGAGGAACTTTGACTTTGGTCTTAGCTCACCGATGATGCAGACGCGGTTGGCGGGGGAGATGTAGAAGAAGGCGGAGATGGGAGGGTGGTGCGAGACTGCTCTGGGATTAGCCATGATGTTGGTAGCGATGCAGGAGACGCACCCTGTTCAGCGACGTAGAACCCTTGCGTCCCGTTCGCATAGTCATACCTACATCGAAAGAATTCACCGAGTACGGGATTATATCTAGCAGGGTGTTCATTGTCCTGAACCGACAACCGCCGCCAGGGGCACTCACGGTTTCTTTACGCCCTTGGGCTTTATATGCCAGCCAGCTAAATAGTACTGTAGGACTCGGATGAACCGCTCTTCTGGGTCTGCACACTTTTCGGAACTTGGAATGGAGAGGCGTAAGCATAAGCGTCGCCAAAGAGAGGGTGCTCCACTTGCCCAAAGATGAGGTCGGGATGGGACATGAAGTCCGTGATGCGCTCCAGCATGCTCCTCGGCTCCAGCACAAACGTCGGGAACGTCACCTTCGAGAGGTCCATCCCGACTCTGCGAAACGATGAGCGGACGACGGCAGACCCAAGCGGCAGCGCACGCGTACCTGAGCTGGGATATCAGCGACGTTATAATCGAGCCCTCATCCTCGTCTCTGTACGCATAGTCAACATCATAGTTGTAAAAGACCATCCTCGGTGTGTGGGGAGCAGTAGAAAGAATACGGACAAGATCGATGTATCGTCAGGCTCGGTGTCCTCTGGTGCTCTGTCCTCCACGGAGGAGCCTCGTGCCCTACGGATATGGGATCCAGCCTGGCTGAAAAGGCCCATCATGTTGATGTCTCAATTTGAACTTGCACGCCGCACGACAAGGGCAAGGAGGACAGGATACGGTCGGATCAGACTCAGGCTGCGCAGGACTGTGTGCAGGCTGTGTCTTTTGCTGCGCCTCGGTGTCGATTTCGGAGTCCTCTGGGAGATGTCCTGGATAGTCTGATGTCGCAGATACTCGTGTGCTCTTGGCCGTAACGGAGAAATCAGACAATTACGAGCGTCAAAGCGAGCGTCAGTAACGTTTAAAGGAGATATCGGCGCCTCAGGGCCTCAAGCGGTAATGCGGGGCTGGTCACGGTCATCGAGATACGTCAGAACGCCGCACTAAACGGTATATGTGCCATAATGCAAGAGACAGCGAATGAAATCTACGCTACAAATCTACCCAGCTCTATTCCCATGTATGTAGTAGCGGAATCTGCGACCTGAGGCGCTGCGAAGTCAGAACACGATCTTGGTGGGAGCGGCGGTGATATCATCACGGAAGAACGCGCCGTACGAGCTGTGCGTCTTTTTCTTGATCGTCATCGGGAATTTTTGCAGCTTGTCCGCCTGCTCGTCAAAGTTGCTCTCGCGAAGAACGCGAGCAAGCTCTCCCGCCAACGACCGCTCGTGGTTCTCCCCAGTGAAGAAAGTTATCGACTTCCCAGAACGCCCACCACGGCCTGGCAGGGCAATCAGTATACTACGATCTACATCCAGAGCAAATAAACGCCACCTGTTCGGCCTATCCGGTGAATGTAGTCCTCGAGCGTCAGCGGGAATGTGTAATTGATGACGGCGCCGACATTTGGAATATCGAGGCCGCGCGCCGCGACATCCGTCGCCACGAGCAGCCCGGTCTCGCCCGTCTTGAACTTCTCCAGCGCGTCCATCCGCGCAGACTGTGACATGTCGCCATGGAGGGCGCCTACGTCGTAGCCGGCACGCCGCAGCGAGCCTTCGACGCGGGAAGCTTCCTTTTTGTACAGAGCAAATATGAGTATGCGCGCTTCGTCGGATCCCTTTTTGGACGCCTTTTTGTGTGACAAGGACTTTAGGAGTTTGAGTAGCCGGTTGCTAGGCGTGAGAGTTAGCGATTGGATTCGAAGAGAAGGTGTTGTAACGGGGACGTACTCTTTCTCCCGCACATCGTCAAAGACGTCAAGGGATTGCTCAACTCGGCTATTAGCCGTTAAATCGTCGCTGCCGACGGTAACGCGTACAGGGTCCCTTTGGAATGTGCTCGCCAGCCGACGGACGGCCTCGGGCCAGGTTGCACTGACTAGCAGAGGAAGTTATTTAACACTGCGGCTTTCAATGGGAGAATGGACTCACACATCATCGTCTGGCGCTCAGCACCTTGTTTCGTATGCGAGATAATAGCCCTGATGTCGTTCTCGAAGCCTTTATCCAACATTCTGTCGGCTTCATCGAGAACAAGATAATTCACCCTGCCGCGCATTCGGCATCAAACAGACGAATAATTTTTTTCACGAGACTTACTGGCTGAGGTCGCACGCTCCGTCATTCACGAGGTCCAATATCCGGCCAGGGGTCCCCACGACGATTCGGGTGGTCTTTCCATCCTTGTTGCCGTTAGCCAGCGTCTTAATTTGTGGTGCCTTGTCTACACCGCCGAACACGGCTACGCTGGCGATGCCGAACGGTGCACCAAGGGCAGAAAGCGAGTCGTGGGTCTGTATGGCCAGTTCCCGGGTGGGTGCGACGACTAGAACGGTGACGGACGACGATTTCTTCGATTTCTTAGTATTCAGCGGCGAGAGTATGAGCTGAGCGAGGGCGGGTATACCAAATGCCAGCGTCTTTCCGCTGTGCGGCTCATTGTAAGCAAGGCAGCGAACAAGGCAGATGTCCGATTACCTTCCGGTTTCTGCAATGCCTACGACATCGTGGCATTTGAGGGCTGGCGGCCACGTGCATGCTTGGATGGGAGTCGGCTCCTTGAACCCAGAGAACGCTGATCGCAGACCTGGGGGTATATCGAGCTGATCGAATGAGATGATGGGTGAGACGGCGTCGGTGTTGGGCGGGGTATGGATAGTGACAGAATGCTTGCTCAAGAAAGCGTCGGCCTCTGCTGGCGTACAGGGAGTGGAAGACGCTGATGCTGCAGGGGCAGGGACGTCGGGGGTTGCGTCCCCTTCTGTTACCTCGGCCGAGGCAGACTGCTTGTCCCGTTTCTTCTTTTTCTGTTTCTTTGGCGGGCTGGGAGGCACTTGCTCGACGGTGTCGCTCTCGGCGTCTCTCTTCCGCTTGCGCTCCTTCTTGTCTGATTTGGTTTTTTCGACCGCTGTGCATCGTAATTAGGACGGGAAATGTGCGATGTGATCCCACTTACGTGGGGGTGCGTCTACGGCCATGTCATCCCCGGCAGCAGGGGCATCGTCCTTGCTCTTCTTCTTCTTCTTGTCCTTTTTCTTTTCACCTGGCTTGCGATATTGCGTTCAGCTGCGGTGGGAATGGGCGTAAAGTGCAGCGTACCTTTGTCTTCCGCTGACTCTTCCGCTAGTTTCTTTTCCTTCTTTTCCTTCTTATCCTTTTTATCCTTCTTGTCTTTCTTGATTTTCACCGGCTCTCCCTCGAGGACGGTATCCGTCGACATGTTGTATCTCGCCCAAGCCTGAAATTTTGCCGATTTGGATATGTGGTATGAGCAGAGCACCGCCACCGGATTGCGCTTTGTCGCGGGTCACCATGTTATCCCCCTCCTCCTCCTCAGACCTCTCCTTCTTCTCAAAATCCAAGGCCCAAAACCCCCCCAAAACCTCCATGCCCCGCGAAATCTACGTCACGACCCGCCTCGCCTGGAAAGCCCAGCAGCTCGCCGACCAGCCGCCCCACGAGCGCCCCCGCTCCCAGGGATCCACCACCCCGCCCTCACCCCCCGCCCCAAGGCCCAAACTCACGCCCATCGCACGCGTCAAGTCCGCCCCGGCCGAAAAGCGCTCCCGCCCGCCGTCCCCCGACGCCAAGGACCGCCCCAGGCCGAAGAAACGCGCGACGCCGGGCAGCGCGTCATCGTCCCGGCCGGCGAGCCGCCCGCGCGACGCAGAGCCCATATTCCGCGCGAGCCGCTCGCGCTCGACGTCGGCGTTTCCGTCTGCGGACGCGCCGAGGCGGCGCCGGTGCTGGATACGCGAGAACGGGTCCCCCGGGGAGGATTTTGTGAGTGCGGCGGATGTGGTGAAGGGGCTCGTAAGGACGTATAAGAGCTGTCAGTGCGGTGCGCTTTGGCTGCGTTGTGGCATGGCTGATGAGCTCGTGTGCAGATTTTAGAAATTTGGACGACCCGACGGATACCTCCTTCGAGGTGAACGAAAACGATTATCCCATGGCTGAGCTAGAGTACCCAAATAATAATGCTTGCGAATCGTGAGTGGCTCTCTTCTGTGGCATGTCTTCGCGTCACAGCCAGCCCCGCAGATTTATTCTTCTGGCACCTAAAGACCCAGACCACTACAATCCCATCATGTGCTTGGAACAATCACTGTATACTATCATCGAATGTAAGGCCCCGCACCCGCACCCGATCCCCTCTAACCGTCCTCACAGGCTATCTTACACCCGCGCAGCAAGCCTTATTCGGTAGACTACCCACCGACCTATTGACAGACGACACGCCGCCATCCTCGCCGCTCTCTCCCCCGCCCTCGCTGCCACCAGACTCCCCCTCCGAAGCGTCCGAGTCGCCCATATCGCCGTCGTCCTTCCACGAGCCCACCGGGGTCGACTACCTCCGCCTCATCCAGCGCGCCATCCGCCGACACGACGGGCCCCTCTTCGTCCAGACCATGGTCACCGTCAACCAGCTCCTCCGCTCCCTAAAGTACCCCCCGCTCCCGCCCGACCCCTTCTCCCCCAGCCCGCCGAACATGCTCACGGAGTGCATCAAGGACTGGACCGCCACGGGGATCCCGAACAAGGTGCTCATGCGGCTCATCGACGAGACGTACCAGCGCTCCGTGGGCCCGCACGTCGGGCGGCTCAACCGCTACGAGGCGTTCTCGTCCGAGGTGTACGGGGAGCTCATGCCGTCGTTCACCGCGGACATCATCGCCGTGACGGGCCTCAACGAAACGTCGCTCTTCGTCGACCTCGGGTCGGGCGTCGGGAACGTGATCATGCAGGCGAGCCTGGAGACGGGGTGCCGGAGCTATGGGATCGAGCTGATGCCGACGCCGGCGGAGGTGGGGCGGGAGCAGCTGCGGCAGTTCAAGAAGCGGTGTCGGATGTGGGGCGTGTCGTCGGGGGAGGTGGAGCTCGAAGAGGGCGATATGCTGACGAGTCGGAGGGTGTCGGAGCTCCTACCGCAGGCGGACGTCGTACTCGTGAACAACAAGGTCTTTCTCCAGTCTCGTGAGTCCCGGGCTATACGGCTGCAGTCTCCATGTTGACTCGAATCCACCAGTGAATGAGGCCCTCCGCCCGAAATTCCTCGATCTCAAAGAGGGAGCGATAGTTGTGTCGCTGAAACCCTTTGTCTCGTCGCTCAACGCCCGCGTCACCGAGCGCAACGTTAGTGCCCAATTCACCTATTGCTCATCTATCTCACGCATCCCCTACTGCAGGTAGACGATATCAGTGCGATATTCGACGTGGTCGAGCGGCCGTATCGGTCGGGGAGTGTGTCGTGGGGGAGTAATGGGGGGTCGTACTACTTGCACCGTGTCGACCGGGAGGGGTATGCGAGCATAAAGCAGCGGTTTGAGAGCTCTCGGGCGCGGCTTGGGCGGTCGAGTTCGCGGCGATGATGTATCTATGTTTTTGAACTTTTGGGCGAGAGTTGTGTTATCTACCCTAGTTATATCATTAGCTGCTTTGTGATTGTGCTTTCTTTAAATGTCTGTCTGTATCTACAAGTCACCGTTTGAGCGAGAATAGACGCCTGTTCCTCTGCTGCCGCCATGAGCGACTCGAACATATTCCACGTCCCGAGCCAGACTCTGCCCTCAGTCTCGCCCGCCGATTCGTACGACGCCTTCCGCGCGCAGGACACGCCGCTGATAATCGACAACGGCGCCTCGCACCTGCGCTTCGGCTTCTCCACCGCGCCCGCGCCGCACTCGTCGCCCAACCTCATCGCCAAGTACAAAGAACGCAAGTTCAACCAGCCGCTGCTGCTCTTCGGGGACGCCATCGACGCGGAGAGCGGTGCGAAGGGGCAGGCGAAGTCGCCGTGGGAGGGCGACGTGCTGCTGAATTTCGATGCGCTGGAGCATGCGCTGGACTGTGCGTTCATACAGCTCGGCATCGACGCCCCCGCCGTGGACCACCCTGTCCTCATGACGGAGCGCCTCAGCTCGCCGCTCCACTCGCGTGCTCGTGCGTGTCCCGCCTCTGCCCTCGTGCACTGCTAATTGTGTGATAGTCACGTCCGAGCTGATGTTCGAGCAGTACTCGGTCCCGTCTCTGACCTACTGCGTCGACTCGCTCATGTCCTTCTACCAGAATAACAGAAGCAACCCATTCACCGCGGACGGACTCGTCGTCTCCTTCAACACCGCGTCCACCTCCGTCGTCCCCGTCCTCGGCGGCAAAGGCGTCCTCAGCCACGCCAAGCGGTGCGCACACGCCCCAGCCCATCAGCGCATAACTAAAGCCTGACCTCACAGAATACCCTGGGGCGCACAGCAGTCGACAGAGTACCTCCTCAAGCGCATCCAGCTCAAGTACCCCAACTTCCCGACACGAGTGACCTCCTCCCAGACATCCGTGCGCACCCCCGTCCCTTGCTCCCCTCGCGCCTTCGCTGACATTCACCAACCCCCAGTGGATGCTCCATAATTTCTGCGAGATCGCACCAGACTACCCCTCCGTCCTCCGCGCGCTCAAGGACCCCCTGAAACTGCGCGCCGCGGAACGCATAATCCAGTTCCCCTTCGCCCTCCCCGTCGTCGAGGAGAAGACCGAGGAGGAGCTCGCCCGCATCGCCGAGAAGCGCAAGGAGCAGGGGAAGAAGCTCCAGGAAATGGCCGCGAAGAACAGGATGGAGAAGGTGCGCCGCTCTCCCTCTCTTCTCCCCGTGCTTTCGTCGCTGCTGACCCCTCCCCAGCTCCTCCAGAAGGAAACCGACCTCCAGTATCTCGTGAACCTGAAAGAAGGCCGGGGGGAGAACAAGCGGGAGTGGACGGTGGGGACTGCACCTCGCTTCGTTGATGCTGATGGGCCCTGACCGCGCAACTGCAGAACACGCTGCAGTCAGAGGGCTTCGACGACGACGCAGCTCTGGACGAGACCATCAAGAAGCTAGAGCTGGACTTGAAGCGCGCACGGAAGAAGGAGGTCGAGGGGGACGATGCTATGAACGTCGTGAGTCCCCTCTCCTTTCTCCAAAGTCGCCATGAAACCTCTCAAACATAAAACCACCCAGGAAGAGCCTTCCTTTCCCCTCATCGATGTCCCCGACGCAGACGTACGCCCCACCCCACCTCCACCTCCACCCCCTGACGCACACACTCACCCCCCACCCCCCAGCTCGACGACGACTCCCTCAAAGAAAAAAAGAAGCAAAAGCTCCTCAAGGCAGGCTTCGACGCGCGCCTCCGCGCGCGGCGCGAGAAGGAAAAAGAGAAGGAGGAGAAGGACGCCGAGGAGCGCCGCGAGGAGGAGGACCGCGAGCGCAATTTCGACGAGTGGGCGGCGCGGCTGCGGCGCGAGCAGGAGGTGCGCACCCGTGTCCAACTCTCCCCGACTCTGCTGTCCCGCTGCGGCTGCGGCTGCGGCTGCCATCCCGCGCCGATGCTGACTGACCCCCCAGGCGATCATGAACCGGATCAAGGACCGCGGTCGGCGGCGCGCGGCGCTGTCGGACAGGAAGAGCGCCGCTGCGCAGGCGCGGATGAAGAACATCGCGTCGCTGGCCGCCGACGACCGGGTGTCCAAGAAGAAGCGGAAAGCGGGCGGAGGTACGTGTCCCCACTCCAACCGCCTCCCTCTCCCCCCCTCCTAGGGCAAACACAATCACAACCTGACGCGCGGGCACAGAGGACATGTTCGGCGCCGACGACGAGGACTGGGCTATCTATCGCAAGATCGTGCGTATCCCCCCCTCCCTCGTGCGTGCGTTCTTTCGTAACTACGAGCTCCGCAGAACACGGCGGCTGCGTCGTCGGACGAGGAGGAAGAGTACAACCAGCTGCAGGCCATTGAGAGTAAGCTCCTGACGTACGACCCGACGTTCACGGCGCAGCACACGCACGCGTCCATCACGTCGCAGCGCTCGGCGCTCATCACGGCGTTCAGGCCGCAGTACGAGGAGGGAGACGTCGAAGGTGTGTTGGTCGGGCTTTCTGGCTTTGTTGCACTTTCTGGCTTTTGTTCCGCTGTCCTATCCAAACTCCCAATTGCACTCGGCGACTCGACTCAGAACTGACGCAAATGTATCTACGTTTACAGGAAACACCCGCATCCACCTCAACACGGAACGATGGCGCGTGTGCGAGACGTACTTCTCGCCCACGATGGCAGGCGTCGACTCCGCCGGCCTCGGTGAAGTCCTGCAAAGTGTCCTCGCGCGGTTCTCAGACGCCGAAAAGGGGCGGCTCGTCAAGGTCAGTCTCAATCTCAATCCCAGCCTCTCCTTTCCTCTCCCCTCCCCTCTCCTCTAACCCACCCCCACCCACCCCGCACCTCAACTAACACCCACCCAGAACGTATTCATCACCGGCGCGCCCTCGCACTTCCCCGGGCTCCCCACGCGGCTCTACAGCACCCTCCGGCCGATCCTCCCGCCCGAGATGCCGCTCGGCGCGATCGCGCGCGCGGCGGACCCCGCGCTCGACGCGTGGCGCGGGATGGCGGCGTTCGCGAACACGGGGGGGCTCCCGGACGTTGGGGTGACGAGGGCGGAGTATGAGGAGTGGGGCGGGGAGCGGGTTAAGCGGTGGTGGGGCGGGAATTGGAATTTGGCGGAGGGGTGAGTGGGCGGGGGTGGGTGATGGTGTACTTTGTTTTTTCGGGTTAATACACTGCTCTGGTCTCACAGCTCCCGCGAGTCGGAAACCGTTGGCCTCGGAAGTCCATGGTTCATTGGAAGTCAGTGGGTGCGATGAAACACCAGATGCCCGTGTGGCATGAAACGGACAAAGAAGCCAGGGGCAGTTTACAACGTGGAATGTCAGATCTGTAAGGAACCCGATATCATATCACCAGGTTCTCCGCATTCTTCGCGGATTGGGCACAAGTCAAACAACAGGACAAATGGCCGTACTCTAGTTGGCCTTCCGGCCTTTCTTCGGCTTCTGGCCATAATAATACCTCGTGCGGCCAATACCCGCGAACCAAGCGAGCCTTGTACACCATCAGGGTCGTCTCCAGAAGCAGAAGTTCATAACATCAGACACACCTCACGCTGAGCAGGAAGACCACAAAAGTGATGTTCCCGTGTGTCATCGGGTTCCACGCCGCGGGGGAGAACTGCAGCTCTCGCGGGAGGCCGATGAAAGAAGCGGCGATGCTGCAGCGGCCCTGGATGAGCACGTCTCGCGCAGTTGGGTCAGCTGGCGCGTGGAACTCACTGCGTCACCTATGACGCGGTTTCATCAATCTCTAAGGCTACGCGTGTTTGGTGTCGAGAAGATGATGGCACTCACGTCTGCGATGGCGAGGGCTGTCATGCTCGCGCCGAGGATGCGTTCTTGCGCCTTCAGGTTGTCGGGCAGCGCGTCCCTGATGGCGCGGAAGACGAGTGAGGATATGAGCCCCAGCAGGAGATAGCCTAGAGATTAAGAACCGGGGCGGCGTCGGTTGGCTTCTCCCGTGTCACAGAGCGAGACGTGTGTAGGGGACTTACAGTTGCCGAGCTGCCAGATGGCCATCGTGGTCCGGGCGTCCAGCGGGCCTGTGGCGGGTGCGGACGTGGGTATCAGCTCATGGTGGAACCACGCAGCTCCGGGAAAGAGCCATGCGAGGAACGCAGGGGAGACGGTGGACACTGCAATTCCGAGTCGTCGTCAGTACTTGCCGGTCTGAGTGTTATGTATGTAGCGTGGTGTTGGCGTGCGCACCTGGCTCGATGTATAAGAACAGGGCCTGGTAAAAGCCAGGCAAAGCAGGAAAGCTCGACATGCCGCTTTTGTTCGATGATATTCCTTCCTTAGTGGCCTTGTTCAAGCCTGTTCTTGTTCAAGCTGCGGTTGTGAGGCTGGGAATAGCCTCTTTCCTGACGACAACCTCGCACCCTTTGACAGTGATGGTATTTTCGCATGCTGGAATGGATCACAACAGCTATCTCTCACCAAACAGACAAGAAGGCATCGAAAGCCCCGGCTCATCCGTCTTCGACCTCCCAGTCCAGTCCACAAGCGCCGTACGCCTAGCATCCCCAAGGGAAGACACGACACCCCCACAGCCCAAACTGCTCGCAGAACCCAGCCCCCAGCCCAACGCGTCCCCCTCGTACCTAGTGATCTCAGGCGGCTCAGGCGGGAACTCCATATGCACCGCGTTCGCCAACGCCTGCTACGTCCTCCCCGTCTCCGACGACGGCGGGTCCTCGAGCGAGATCATCCGCGTGCTCGGCGGGCCGTCTATAGGTGCTTCACGCCCTCTCCCTCAGTCAGTGCTCGAGCGCAGTTGAATTGAGCGTGTTTGCGTTTGCCTGAAGGTGACATCCGCTCGAGGCTCGTGCGGTTGATACCCGCGGCGCCCCCGGGCTCGCCCCTCGACGCGGTCCGCGCGCTGCTTTCTTATCGCCTGCCTGCGCATGTCTCTGAGCGCGATGCAAGAGCTGAGTGGCGCGATATCATCGAGGGACAGAGCCAGCTGTGGTCTGGCATTCCGAATGACCGCAAGGAGATGATTCGGGGTGTGTTGCATTTGTATGGTGTTATTCCTTGTCACTCATTCACGATGACGTCCAGGGTTCTTGGTGTACTTCGAGAACGAGGTCCTCAAGCGCGCACACAAGAACTTTTCGTTTCTCAACGGCAGGTACGTATGTGCACAATACCACTTGGGCCTGCACCTTACCATCGAACAGCATAGGCAACTACTTCCTTGCTGGTGCCCAGGGCTTCTTCCGCTCACTGCCGTCCGCCATATTTCTGTTCTCCTCGATCACCAATAGTCAAGTGAGCCAACCGCTGCCACTCTGATCCTCATGCTCAATCTCCCCCAGGCAAACATAGTACCAGTCATCGTGACGAACCACACAGTAACCATTGCCGCGGAACTGGTAAGCACGAGACCATCGACCATGTACTCCGCTAGAACCCAACGCATAGGAGAATGGCGCGAAGCTCGTTGGACAGTGCGAGATATCGCACCCGGTCAGCTCGCCCCCGTCCTTCGACGACATTGAGTCAGATGCAGATCCACTGTCGCCCGTCGACGGAATGGGCGAACTCATCCCCCGACGACAGAACGTCATGTTCAGCCAGCAGGAGAAGAACGAGGGCTTCGAGTCACTGCACTCACGCATATCAAGTGGGTGCCACACCACCACACCCCACTCAACGAAACCGCCCCCTGTTGACCCTTGGCTATTAATTACACAGGACTCTACTACATCAACGGATACGGACACGAGATCCATCCGGCACCGAATCCGGAATTTATCAAGAACCTCTCGTCGTCTGACGTCCTGGTCTATTCTTGCGGGTCGCTGTGGACGAGGTGTGTATGTAATGCAGCGCCAGGCGTAGATCACGCGCTCACCTGGCCGTCCAGCATCATTCCGTGTCTCGCACTCCGAGGCGTAGCGTCCGCAATCGCACGATCCAGCCCCCTCCGCGCAAAGGTCCTTCTTCGTACGTACATTCCTCCCACACATCTGGCCTCGCGAGCCTGACCGGGCACAGTAAATTCCAAGAACGATAGAGAGACCGAGGGGTACAGCGCTGTCGACTACATCCGGTAATACCAATTTCGCCCGGCCACTTACTCTCTTTGAAGTCAATCTCATCTCAAGATGTTCTGACCTATTATATGATACACAGGGCCATCACAACAGCGCTCAACTCGCACTATCAGCGGCCACCGTACGGGCTAGGCAACGCCAACACCACCTACCCCGTCTCAGCATTCATTACACATCTGGCCTACGTCAGAGGCACCAGCGTCAAAGTCGACATGAAGGCGATAACGGTGAGTTCCACCTAAACCTTTGCTGACATGGAGTGTTAATGGAAATTGTTGTGTTATGTTATGAGACCCTGGGTGTCAAATGCATTGCCGTCGATTCGGGTGGTGGGCCGGCGCCACAGTTTGATGCAGCATCTGTGAGACGGGCACTTGACCAGATCCTTACTCTGCGGGACTGAGGTTTGAATTATTTGTGTCCGTCGGCGAACTGCTCTTCCCCATCCACTGACCAGGAACCTGTGCGCCCTTTCGGCCGCCTATGGCGTCAGGGGCTCTGTTGGCAGGCAGGGACGACATTGTTTTCCGATAATTGGGAAAGAGGGACTTTTACTGTAAATAATGCGACCGCTATAGTAGTGCTTTGGGTGCCCATAGAGAGACTAGAATAAAGGATCCAGGTTAGGAATCACAGGTCAACTGGAGAAAAACTGTGGAGATCATATCGCCCCATTTCTGCGGTCCTAGGCGCCGCATAGCATGGAGATGCTCACGGCACCAGTGATTCAGCTCTTCTCACTGCGATTCGATGAGCATCTCCCAGAGTCCAAGCGATAGGATCCCTAGCAAAGAAGAAGAATCGAAAGCCACGTTTTCGCATCAGCGATGCCCAGCCAGGGAAAAGGGCAGCATGAGGTAGATCATCCCTCGAACGCAACTGCGCACGAGCCAGGTCGGCCACTACTAAGCATCCTTGCTTTCGTCGTCAGCGCAATGCTCATAAACTGCACAGATCCATGCTCACCGCCCCATACTGGCAGCGGCGCCCCGATCGACGTCGCGGCGAGTATCCCAGCCTTATCACACGCCCAGAACAGTCGTACGCAGCATCCAAGTCCCTATGAACCCCATGTCGCCTTTGAGTCAGAAGACGACAATGACGAGCCCGAGTCCCATGAAGGCCCCACAGACAGCGTGAAGCCCCAAGACGGCACTGCCAGCCCCTGCTGCAAACCAAGGCAGAGCCCCAACACTTCGGTAAGCCTCCCACACCTAACTCCACACCGCGTTCTCAGCGTAAGCCCAGCCAGCGCCCGACCGCCCGAACCGCCACCCCCGCGTGCACTTCCGCTCCCGCGTGCGCATCACCTCTGGCCTACGTCACCGCCGCCTCTCCGACGGGCTCGCCTCGAGCGCCTCGTCCATCTCCGGATCACCCTCGTCCTCTATCTCCGCGCCCCTCCGCTCGCACACCACTGTCAGCGCAAAGGGTTGGGGCCCACTCGGCCAGCGGGTGAGCCTGCTGACGGCGCAGCACCACGCGCCCGATACGAACTCGCCCTTGGCGCCAGGAAATCACAGGCATGACGATCGGAGACGGCATCGCAGACGACATAAAGTCGACCCCCAACTCGACGCAGACGAGCATACGCGGCTGATTCCATCCTCGCAACGGCATTTGTACACGGAAGAGGACATCGAGGACGACGAGGATGAGGAGCGCCGGTGGCGAGCGCAGGTAATTGACGAGGTGTTCGGAACCTGGCCAGGGAGGCTGCTGAACCGTCACGTAAGTCTCTTGGGTCTAACTTGTTATAACTATGACCGTTAATGGAATGTGTGCTGCTGCAAGTGGTGGTGGTGGCAGCTAGAGCCCATCGTGTGCTGCATCTGCATCGACTGCTCCGAAGTTGAAGAATAAACCATCGGCCTTGCATCGCGATACTCCGCACCAGTGTATTCAAGTCACGTCGTCATCTCTATGTATTGATAGCAGCCCGCATATCTTGGATTTCCTCGTCCCACCTCTTAGTACATGAATTCTATAAGTTAAGTTATATCACTCCGGGCCGTGTCTACATTCTTGTTGAAAGATACAAAAGCAGGTTGGATGGAGTTTTGATTCTAGTGTGGGGGCATCACCATCGTCGGGGGCAAGGTGGTGATTGGGGGAAGGAGGCTTGTGGCGGTGCGGCGCGAGTTTTGGATGAGCAGTTGGTCCATGACGACGATGGCTGCCATAGCCTCGACAATGGGAACTGCGCGGGGTACGACACAGGGGTCGTGGCGGCCCCGTGCGGCGAGCGCTCCTGGAGTCCCGTCGTACTGGGCTGTTTCCTGCGATTGTGAGATGGTCGCGGGCGACTTGAACCCGATCCTAAATGCGAGTCAGTCCGAAGATACAAGTGCGGGTTGCAAGCAACCCACCGGAAGTAGATATCCTCTCCGTTTGTGATGCCTCCCTGCACGCCGCCGCTCCAGTTGGTGGTCGTGCCGAGCTTCCCATTCTTGAGCACGAAGGGGTCGTTGTGCTTGCTGCCGGGTACCTCAGCTCCCTTGAACCCAGACCCGATCTCGAAAGCCTTGGTGGCTGGGATTGACAGCATTGCGTGTCCGAGCTTGGCTTCGAACTTGTCGAAGACGGGCTCTCCGAGGCCAGAAGGCACATTGCGGATAATGCAAGTGACAGTTCCGCCAATGGAATCCATGGCGTCTTTCGCCCTAATGATGCGCTACAAGGGGTGAATCAGATCCAGTTCCAAATAGCATGACGTCGGTAGCTACCTGTGTCATGCGCTCTGCAGTCTCGGGGTGGGGGCACCGTGTGGGGTGTTTGTCGACCTCTTCCCGAGTGATAGTCGCAAGAAGCTGCCTGAACTCAGGGGACAAGGCGTCTTGCGCCTCATCGTTATCCTCGTTTCCATCGGTCGGCGCAAGGCTAGGGGGAGCGACAGTAGCAGGAAGGTGGATCTTGCCCACCGACGACACGAATGCAACGATCTCGATGCCATAAGCGAGCTTCAGGTATCTCTCTGCTATCGCACCAGCAGCGACGCGACCTATTTATAGATAATCTGATTGAGCCATCGAAGGACATCCCTCGGTCGATCGTGGAAAATTACCTATAGTCTCCCGCGCACTGCTCCGGCCTCCTCCACTGCTGGCCTTGACACCGTACTTTTCGAGATAAGTGTAGTCTGCGTGACTCGGTCGGGGGTAGAGGTCTGTCTCGGAGTAATCCTTCGGGCGCTGATCTTCGTTCTTCACGAGGAGGCCTATGGGCGTTCCCAGGGTGACGCCATGCTCGATTCCGGACTGGATGTGCACGAGATCTTTCTCGTCTCTCTGATGTATAGGTTTCGAGACGTCAGCGCGATAGTATAAATACGCAGAGCAAAGTGCTTACGGGAGTGGTTAGGTTACTTTGGCCTGGTCTTCTGCGACTCAGCTGCACCTGGATATCTTGAGGAGACAGCTCGAGACCCTAACAGACCGCCATGAGCACAGAACAGACACCAGCACATGATATGACTCATACCGGAGGGCAGCCGTCGATGATGGCGCCTACCGAGGCACAATGGCTTTCGCCGTAAGTCGTAACGCGGAACAGGGAGCCGTATGTAGACATTCTCGAGGATATTCAAGGGGGGTGGAAATTGAGTAGCAGGAAGATGAGAAAAAACTGAGATATGGCGGTTCTACGGTTTATATCGGCGTTTTGGTGCCCAGGAAGAAGGGCGATGCGGTATACCCGTACTGCTCGGCTCTCTGGATAGCAGATCAAGACTAGTGGGACTGGGCGATCCCCGACACCGAAATTAACGCTACTATTGCGCTGCAAAGGCAGAGCTTTCGTCGCACTATAAGTTGCCAATGGACAGCTCCCTGCAATCTAATCGCTAATTGCTACCGTGAGAATATTTGTTACAGTCACGACTGCAAGCCACGATCTTGCAGTTCTCCACAGTTTGCTGTTCACAATATCAATGTCCACCACAAGTGCTGCCGCACTCAACGGGGCTGCTCCATCTGGCTCGAGATCACGCCCGCAAGCGCGAAAGAAGCCAAACGACGACGCGGCATACTTTGGACCACCTGCAGCAGGCGCGAAAAGGCAGGCTGCTGACCGCGCAGAAGGCGAACCGAGGGTGAAGAGGAAAAGAGTAGACGTAAGCACAAATGCTGCAAGAAAGGCAGAAAAGCTCCCAATGGACTTGGAGGACAAGTCCCTAGTAAGTACAAGGTCCCAGCGAAAGTGACCCATGCTGAAGGTACTCCCAACAGATCGAATTCAAGAACATGCCTACCACCGCGTTATATCGTTACCTTTCTCATTTCAATCTCATACCCATGATTCACCCATCCCCTCTATCCGCTGCCGATCCACCGGCACCCTCGTATCTCCTGGATCCCTTCCGATACGGCTCACGAGGTATAAGCCCTGTGGTAATGACCACACCTGCCAACAGACCGCGAAGAGACCCGAAAGAGCAGAGCCGACGTCGTAGCTCGCGGTTGCTAGAGGAGAGTCAAGGTCGCACGCCAATATTGGCAGACGTTGCGGAGGTCCACGCAGTACTGGCTGAAATGGCTGAAAGACACTTTCTGGATCATATGGTGAACGAGATAGACACCCTCGCATCCTTCATGGTGAAGACAAAATGTGAATAGAGACTCATTACACGCATGTAGAGCGATTTGGACCAGACCAGGCTACCAAGAACGTGGAATCCGCCCTACTGCCGCCTCCTCCAATGCCCCTTACGATGTTATAGGCGTGATTCCCCGCATACGTACCCGCTGACTTGTGTCTTCTGGGTTGCGAATCAGATTTCTCGGTTTTTTTTCAATTATTATCTGACAACGGTCGTTATCCTTGGTCCACTTCGTGCCTGTTGCCAAATTCGTTGCGATGTCTACATCCCCGATATGGAAATTTGACAATCTTTGCATCGTATGCTCCTGCTGCCGACAGTTTGGCAGCCTGACCCTTGTGTTCGGTTTCATGCTCGCCGAACGGCTGCAGCTGGCTGTCGTGAAGGTGCAGTCGGTTTTTTGTCCTGTCTCCACAGAATCTGACATTTTTCTTCCAAGTGTTCATAGTTTCCCTGGAGACACGAATGGAACATCCGACCTTGTCATCAGTATCAGGTCCAGCTTTGCCATAATGCGCTCACCTATAAAGGACCGCCAATCCATCTTCAAGCGCAACTTTTGCTCTCTCATTCACTCCTTCATCTCGCAGCGGTGCTGCTTTTCTCCCTGTGAGTTGGTCTTTGATCCATCCCTTGGATAAAGCTGATCTTTACACATGAATCTCTAGTTCTTTGCCCTTTGGATCCCTACCCCTCTCGCTCTTTCTAACTTCTGTGAAGCTTTTGTTTTACCTTTTTTCGCCTTACTGCTACAGCCATGAGGTTTTCTGCTGCTACTCTCTTCGTCACTCTTCCTGCGATTGCCTCGCTGGTCGCTGGTTTCACTGTCCCCGGGCCTGGCTTGGTTCCTCGAGCAAAGAATGGAGGCAAGGGCGGTGGTGGTGGTGGCAAGGGCGCGTCCTCTTCAGCCGCAGCCTCAGCGACGGATTCTTCCACTGCCACTGCCACTTCCTCTGCCGCAGCGTCGACTTCGACGTCTAGTGGGGGAGGTTCTGGTGGAGATGAGCAGTCGTCTCTGAGTACGTCGCGCAAGCCACATTCTGCAGTTTTGGCCAAATCGCTTACAAGCTTTCTTCTTCTACTAGCCTTGGATCCTGCTGTGATTGCCAAGGGATTTGAGAATGACGGACAGGACGTGCCAGCGGCGGGTCAGGTCGCCTCCCTCACTTCATCCAACAACTTCATCAACTTCTGCGCGACTGTAAACCAGCCGATCACCAATGGGCAGCAGATCACTGGCGGATCCTGCAATCCTGCGCCTATGGGTTCTATCCCATCGTCTTCGAACATGCCGTCTGCCAAGTTCACCAACCCAAAGAACCTTGACACGATCCCCCCTAACCAAGCCTTCACCGTGTCACTCGCCATTCAGGGCATGCAGACCGGGTTCTTCGTTAACGCCGAAGAGAACTACTTCGCCGCACCCCAGCAGCTAAACGCCCAGGGCCAAATCCAAGGCCATTCACACATCGTCATCGAACAGCTGGACTCCCTCACGCAGACGACCCCCACCGATCCCACTAAATTCGCCTTCTTCAAGGGTTTGAACGACGCAGCGCAGAATGGTGTACTTACTGCCGATGTAACAAGCGGACTCCCTGAAGGGACGTACAAGATCTCGACCATCAACACCGCCTCGAACCACCAGCCCCTTCTCGTGCCGATCGCTCAGCACGGATCACTCGACGATGCTGTTTACGTGCGTCTTCTTTCCCCTTGCGATTTTTGCAGGCATTAACCGGTCTTGTAGTTCACCGTCAGCAATAACGGCGCAAGTGGTGGCGGTGCTGGCGCTGGTGCTGGTAGCAGTGTGAACACATCTGTGGGATCTGGTGCCTCCGCCTCCGAAACTTCGTCTGCTGCGGGTGCAACTGGTACCTCAGGAAAGGGCAATGGGGGCTCTGATAACAGCGCGTCAACCACATCTGTGGCCTCCGCTGCGTCTTCGACCAACAGCGCTACAGACAGTGTCACCGATACTGCCACGAGTGCAGCAAGCACATCCACCAGCACTGGAGGGAAGGGCAATGGTGGTGGCAAGGGGAAAGGGGGAGGCGGAAGGGGCGGCCGTCGCCATTTCCTCTCCCGCACGGGCAACAACCTCCACTAGGCGTTCACTCACCTAGTTAACTATGTTATCTGACGTTGCAGCGGCCTGGTTTTCGCCGCTTCTTCTGTCACTTGATTTTTTTCACCATTAAAATGGCTTTTTTCGCAGCAAGGTTCCTTGTATCCGTATTTTGTATTTTTATCCCCCTGACCCTTCCTCTCACCGCGCATATACGGTTTACTCTAGCTAGAACTAGAAATGAGCACGGTTTGGATCCTTGATGTGTGTGATCTAGAACTTGAGCACAGAAGTCACTCACCACAGGGCGACGGCAATGGGGGAAGCACGGATTGCATGAAGGTGGGGCTTGCGTATGTCTCGGAGAGAGGGTCTCGATCCTGAGATATACGTAGTAAGAACGAACGAGTCCAACGTGGGCACCTGCACCTGTCAGTCAGATAAACGCGAATGACGCCGTTGACTAAGTCCATTCGGGCCAGGGGGGCAACAATCGATCTGGCGACATGGCTGCTCCGGTGATTCAACGTGTTTTGGTTTGATCTCCGGTCGCTTTCTCCACCTCTTGGCAAACATGCAGCGCGATGAGTCACCTCCGCAGGAGGCACCCCGGAACACCCCAAGAATTGGAACAAACCAGGGGCTAGTATGGCAATGACACGTGTTGTCCCCTTGAGCAAGCTGATATGGAAAAACTGTTCTGTGGAAGGGCTGACTAGAATCCGAAGAGATACGAAGGCACTGCCAACGAGGTCCAGGGAGGTGCGAGGGCACGCAGGCTGACGAGGCCCAGTTATCATATTTCCGACTCAATTGGCTCATCCTCATTCTGGAGAAGGCGGAGACGCGATGCATGAATTTGATGGCGGAACAGGGCACCCGTAAGACCACAAACGTGTCGGAGTCTATCACAGTAATTTGGTCCTAGGTCGTGATGCCCAGTGGCAATTGCCATGTACCATTCGTAGCAGGTTCCATTCCAATCGGGTGGCGAGACGGTTGATCAGCAGAACCGGCGAGGGCAACAGCGACTAGCCTCCTGTCAATACATCGGCGAAACTCGCAATTGAAAGCCTGATATATAAGAGGACGCCAGTGAAATTCATCTCAGATCCACAGACGTTCTCCCCGAAGTGATGGAAGCGCTCATGGTGAGCACACCCAATCAGGTGATCGCGTTGATTCGTTTGACGGGCGAGACTTGATAAGGAAGAACCAGAACAACTACGCCTTCTTGATCCTAGGATACTGGTCGGACTCATTCCACGGCGAGGGATATATATCCCGGTGCTCTAAATTTGGTTCACCAGAGGCTTATCAGGAGCATCGAGAATCGATAAGCAAGCGGCACACACAAACTAATGCTTGGAGCACAGATAGTCATCCGATTCCCTTCAATCTTAGTATTGAGGAGTATAGGAATTGGGGCCAGCGCTGTGCAACGTGAGCTAGTCTTGAGAGCTGAGGGACACCATGGGATGGGACCAGATGCATAAATAGAGACTCATCTGGAGATCGCCGCAGCGAAGCGATACACGCCCGCACTGCTCACCACGCGTTCTTCTGGAAATGGAGACATTCCTCGCGACTGGGTGCGTCACCAGGATCATAACAGGTCAGCAGTGGCATACAGCCCTGGAAGGCGTGCTCTCCTTAACTTGAAAGGAGCTGGCTCCGGAACCGATACGGCTGGAACATCCGCAATGAGCATGCATCCATCACGCAGCGGACATGTAAAGCAGACAGTCATGGTCTCACCTTTTTGGGACCTGTGCTCCATATTGGCTCATTCGCGTATTCTTGTCCGCTTCGAGGGTATCAACGACGGAAGGAATGAAACGCATGGAGTAGATCAGCAGCTGAACGGGGGAATACAATTAGAGTTAATTGGCGCAAGGGACCGATCGTCAGGAGACATTCTAGAAACGGGGAGTTACGGGTCTCATTTATACTATCACGAGGAGGATGGGACGCAGCAGGGCTCAACGTGCTTTGTTCAAGGAAAAACCCACGGTGAGAGCTTACAGCACAGTTATCGTTCCCACAGCAGCAGAGAAGAATCACACTCGAATCAACAGTCGCACGGCACACACATTTCACAAGCGGAAGTTCGAACGCCTACTGGCTAACCGACCGGCGGCTCTATAAGGGCAATAAGATCTTCATGGGGGCGAAGCATCGCTTTCGGAACTAGGCCTCTTCTCCAGAATGCCATCAACAATGCCGAATGCTAGAGCTTCTTGGGCTGATACCACAGGTCAGCAGATAAGCAGGGTAATATACAAAGGATCATAACCATACCTGTCATGAAGTAATCCCGTTCCAAAGCAGTCTCTGAAATCATAGACATGCTGTCAAGAAGGCGGTAATTATGGTTGCTAGAGCCTTACCAAACCGTTCTAATCCTGAAGCCACACTTTCGCCCTGTTTGGAACAATGTCGCTGATATATACCTGTTAATAGTTGTCGCACGCGAAGAATCTCCTTAGCGTGAATAGCGATGTCGGATGCTTGACCTGAAGCGCCGCCAGAGGGCTCTAGTGAAATCACCTAAGTAACGCGGTATCTGTGCCACCAGGGACACCTACGGTGAATCATGATGCTGGCGTTGGGCAGACAGTGACGCTTTCCTTTTTCACCTGGAGCGAATTCAAACCTTAAGTGGTAAATGAAGTGAACAGGGACTAACCCGCAGCAAGTAATAGAGAACCCATCGAACATGCTTGGCCAACGCAGTAAGTGTGTATCGGAGAAGAAACGTACTGTTAATTTGACCAAATGACGGTCAGAGGATCTGCAAAGATGTCATCAAGGGACAATGCGCGAACCTGCATCTGCGAGATGATATCGTACGGGATATAGCGTCAATGTCAAAATCGAATGGGTCACTGCTTACTGTGTCATAAATGGCTAGACCAGCGGTGACGCTGCCACCTGGGGAATTGATGTAGAGGTGAATGGGTTTTGAGGTTTCCTCGGCTTCTAGAAACAAGAGTTGAGCCACTGTAAGGGCGGAGTCCGTGTCTCGTATCTGCAATGTACAAACAAAGATGTGAATAAGTGACGGATGAGTAAGGCTGATCGAACTTGAGCCCACCGGTCCATACAACATGATTACGCGCTCACGCAAGAGTCGAGAAAAGATGTCATACGATCTTTCGCCTCTTCCCTGAGCCCAGAAAGAGAAGACATGAGTCCTGTTGTGCCGAAAGCCTGCAGGGCCACGCACCGTTTGTTCGATGACTATTGGCACGAGGTTTGCAGATGGCGAAGACCAATTCGATGGTGCCAGAGGGTGGTAACAACGAGAGGGAGCCCACGACCGACGTGTAGCGTGCCTTGCGGTAAATGACAGCGCTGATCGCAACATCTTGCTTTCAATATTAGAGCTGTTAGCTGGGGACTCTGGCTGCAGCAGTCAGAAACGTGCTATTAGGCAGGTGTGTACTGCAATGCGTGGTGCCGCCGTGCGGGGAAAAGAAATCACGCGTGACGCTAACGTGACACACGCGTCTCGGTCACGCATGCCTGTGGCTGTCGTGTCAGGCTTGTTCGTTGTCGCTGCTCTCATTTCCCTTGGAGAAAATCTGGGGTCAACCTACGAGAGGTCATTGGTCTACCCGGTAAGTCTCTCAAGATACACGAGATAAGCGCGCTTAGGGTCCTACTTCACAACAGCAGGTCCACGAACGTAATGAATACTCGTATGCACAGTCACAGGTCGTCAGAGGCTCCCATGGATTTTGAGTTCACGTCGCGTCCGAGCAGTAGCGTGAAATCTGTATGGGCAACCTCTGGCGATGATCCTAACACTCCCCGAAAGCGTATGCCATGGATTCACCGTTCTCCTTGAAAATGAAAACTAATCCCGTCTAGGCCCTTTCAATGACATAAATCCTTCCACTCCATCTTTTCCTGCACCCTCGAACGCTCCTATTTTCGGTGAAAATAGAAACGTCCCTTTCATTTTCCAGCAGCCAACGCCGCAGACACCAGCGCCTCACCCATGGGCTCCCCCACCTAACTTCTCACCTCAAAAAGCCTTCCCCACTCCTGCCCAGGAAGAGCTGCGGGATGTTGACATGTCCGAGCTCAGTCCTCCGAAACCCGAGGAGACAGAAACCGTGAGAGCGGTTGCAACCGGTGCACTGAGAAGAGTGTTCAATTCAAGGCAGAAGGCTCGCGTGAAAGGCCGCTTAGCTACTTCGCGACACGAAGATCCGGGGTATGGCAGTGAAGAGGAGAGTGAGGATGATGCTGGTAATGCTGGCCCGCTGACGCATAATACGTCAAATCACTACACTCTCAATCTACCATCAGCTCCAGCACCTCAGTCGGACACCCCTTATATTCTCCTGGGGTGAGTCCACAAGCTTCGTTGGATGTCCAGGCTGTTCACCGTGGCGAACTAAGATACCTTCAATTTTTTTTCAATCTATCCCTGGTCCTGGTGTTTTTGTACTTGCTACTGCAGTTCATTCTCACCGTCCAGCGTGATGTTGAGCACCGCATCTCAGAATATTCGATGGGTACGGTCTAGACTCTAGATCGAGATCGGATCGAGCACGTACTAATGTATAATGTTCAACAGACATCGTGCAAGAAATTGCCATGTGTGCATCTCAGTACAAGAATAATCTTTGTGCCACCAATCCGATCCCCGCTATGACCCAGCAATGCGCCACATGGGAAACTTGCATGAACCGTGACCCTACCATCGTAGGGCGCGCTCGAGTGGGCGCAGAACTCATTGCTGAGGTCGTCAATGGCTTCGTGGAACCTATTAGCTGGAAGACATTGGTTCGTAGTGGAATTACATCATCTACCCCACTCCTGACTGATCTACTGCGCCTACACGTAGGCTTTCGCATTAACGTCATTATCCTTCTTGACGGTGTTCATCAATACGCTTCTGTCACTATACCGTTCACGTCACCACGCTGTGCACCCTCAGCACACTTACCCTGTCCCCCCTGTTGCTCCTTTTCCTCAACAATATCTCCCCTCGGGCCCCGCATCTCGGAACCATTCCTGGTTTGGTAGCACTGAGGAGCCCACGGAAGATGCCCATCGCAGACGGCGCTTAGAAGGTGGGCAATCGGTTAAAGTGAAGTAACGGCTACCTCCGCTGCCATCACGAATCGAAAAATCTACGGGACACCGGATCGCTCGTATAGACTCTCATACTCAATTTCAAGCTTCAATTTTTACGAGCGCATCAATTTCATGTGGCTTCGAGCGGTAATAGAACGCATTTGCATATGGGCGGATACAATTATGATTTCATGAATTGCATATGGCTGACGAAGAAAATGGTATATGTCATGATGTACTTGTGAGTTCGTATATTGCCTCAGATCACCTGTGCCGTGTGGTCTGACGACTTCCCCCAGACCATTTCTTACTTGATATCATTTCTCCGCTTGTTTTATGCGACCTGCCGAAAATCCGTCGGTTCCCGACCATCTCGGAAGTTTGAAAAGGCACAACGAGCAACCCGTAATTCACGCCCTATAACCCACCGCCATTCATTCTGCATACAAAGCAGTGGCAACCAACTGTTGAAGGTATTTGTGACCGATACGGATACACTCCGGATCTTCAAGTTCCCCTGGGATATATTCTAGACGTGTTTGACGCTGCCTGAAGCAGGCACAGTCGCAGCTGATACACTAGACGAGCCATCATCGAATAGCCCACTCCGCATAGCATGGCCTTTGTCAGTCCCTTGACAGGACACGGTAACTTACCTTCCAGCTGGGTGCAAAGACTTCGAACACCCGAGAACCCCCGACTCGCCGCGCAAAGTTCCTGTCGGGCTCGTCGAATGGGTTTATAAGTCCGCGTCTTTTGATTGATTTCTCAAGTTTAGCTGAGCCGAGGCCGAGGTTGGCACCAGAGGTGAACGCTCTAAAGATATCCTATAGGCTATCGTGGCATCGTCTGGATGTTTAGTATTCAGGCAACCGGCGGACCTATTTAGGATTCGTTGCATCGGCTCCAGATCTTTGATGCACTTGGTGATCCAAGACGAGGAATCGCCCAGATCATCCAGGTTTGGTAGCCGCGCAGCAGACTTGCATCCTCACAACCTACAGGGATAGCGGGGATGATCCATGCCTCCTTTTGATCGTTGGAAATGATGAAGACATGATGCGTATGTCTTTTGGTTTGCACGTTGTTGCTAACCACCGCATCATGAGAAAAATCACTAGGCACCTGGGTTCACTTTCATGCCCTCGCGGGACCTCCGTCAGCCGGTAAGTCACCAGCATTTTGCCTCCGACAGTCTCTGAATAGGCTCGCAGAATGCACTTCTAGATTAATCCAATTCTGGGAATACCCAAGAGTGGGGCCCGTTCGGGGGGCGAATAAACGTGACTTCCCTTCTCTGCCAATCATACATTCCACATACTCCGTGGGGAAGACGCCCGGGAGTGCATATGACTCCCCCTCACGTTCGCTCATCGATCCATTCATGGATACCGCTACTTTCCGTTTGTGATCATCAAGCCACAATCAGCATGAGATCCATTCCGCAAAGTCCGGGTACCAAGCAGGAGCGGACAAGATGCTATAATCGTCCTTGTTGGACTGTAGAGAATTCTGATGATCAGATAGGCTCTTGAACTCTGTTCTCCTTTGTGGTCGATAGCGGGGATGCGCGTACGTACAATAATTATTTTCACTCCATGAGTATCAGTGTGGTCTAGCTGTGCATAGTCTGCAAGCTGGCCTATAAGTAAGGCCAAGCCTGTGGTAATACCCGGCCCTCTTGCAGCCGATCTGATGCAAGCCCCTCCCCTCAAAAATATGTTCCACGTGGCAGTAAAGCTACAGTGGTGGAAAACAGATTGCATTGGAGAGCATTGCGAAAGCATGCGTATTATCAACTAAGCACTCCCACCGGTTGATCCTTCAGACCCACTCAACTTAGAAAATCCGAGTCACAGGGAGGATCTCCCAAAAGCCGATGTTATTTACCTCCGCCTCCCGATGCGGCTCCAGCTGCGGCTTTCTCTTCGTCCTTTTTCTGTGGACAGGTGTTAGGTTAGCGGAACACTGACCCCGCACGTCAAAAAATGGGAAAGTTGGTCCATGCCTTCTGCTTGGCTCTCAGTATCTCTGCGTCACTGGAGAAAATAGCCGTGAGCCGCTCTGCCTGCATCAACAAATTGCTGGCTGCTCACGCCTCCTTGCGCTTAGCGAGACTGGTAGCACTTTCCTTCGGCTTCTTGGCCTGAGCCGCCGCCTTCTTTTGAGCCTTCGCTCGGTCCATATCGCGTTGGTTACCCCCTAGATCCATCGCCATTGGATAAGCATGACTAGCTTGTATGTGTAGAAAGGTCCTTACGAGTCATCGTAACTGGTGCTTCGCTGCTGTTCGACCGGCCACGAGTACGGCCAAAGAAATAAGAGGACGGGGACAAATATCAGCAAACAAGCGATTTCACAGGAGTACTGGCTAAATCAGGCAATGTCACAGAGGTTCTATGTCGAGTTCCAACCAAACTGCTGGACCTTCGAAGGCTCTCAACATGTTCATCTCGTGGCCGCATCAGCTGTAACTCCATCGATCTTCGGCGCTTTACGCAGACTGAGAATCTATCTCATGCAATGGGCTTTTTGTATCTGTCTTTGCATTCATCACGGATCTTCCCTTACCACGCCTGTCGAACTTCAGTTCTCCCCGACTTCTGAGACTCAGCCCGTGGACTTCTCTGGCCTGAGGCCGGATATGGTCGGGACGTCTATGTTCTCCCCCTATTCTTAGGCTCGAAGAAACAACTTCGGAACAACCACGCTGTGGTTCTCGCTATACAAACCCCTTTAAACTAAAGGGCCCTCGCGCACCTGAATCCTGATTCTCGGGCTCATTCCATGGTCCTGGGCAGGCACGAGGCGCACGAGATGTTCCTTTGGATAAAGGCAATGGTAAGTGGCCTTCCGCTCGTCCATTTGGCATTGGGTGAAGGCGTTGAATTGGACACGAGCATTCAGTTCTCCGCCTTCTCCCAATGCCAATGTTCGGTAATGAGCTTCTTCTATCATTCCTTCTGTCGTATCATATCCACAGCGGCGACATTACGCCTGCAATCATCATTCTACCGTCACTGGCTGAATATTCAGGGAGCCCATGTTTCTCGAAAAGAAAGCCGTGGGGTGTATGAGAACCTGTCAATGGGTTTCATAACACGCGAGCCTCCACATTGCCGGGACGTGCGCATCATCGCATGGTATATTAGTCTGCTGAGCAAGCACTTTTACCTTCTTCCCCATCATCAATCTACTTATAGTTTACTCTGGAAACAGGTCGCAACTATCGCAGGTGTGAAAATACAGATAAAGAACAAGCGGCATGGCACACCGTGGGCATCTCGTCGTGGATACTTGTATCATCCGCGGAGTTTGGCTATGTTGCCAAAATATCACAGCAGATGTGGGCGGGTGCTGTAGGTAACGCTCTGAAGCGGTATATCACCGCTCACAATCAGCACACTCAGGTCATCAACCATCGCTTGTTCACCGGACGCCTACACGGCATGCGCAAACCCATGAACTGTTTTTGGGGGTATCTAACTGTCAAACTCATTCTGATCCCTCCCCTTAAGATTGAACCTGACTGATTTCCACGTTTACTTCAATTTCCCGTGGAGAATACTTACCAGACGAAGCCCCCGGCTCCGGCAAAAAAGTTACGAACGCTGTTCTTTTGACTGTGCGTACGTCCTTTCTTCTGTCTGTTGTCAGACTTGGCTCCATTTGCCGCTCGTGTGGCCGGTCCGATCAGCCTGGCGATCCTTCACATGCGATGGGGCACAGCATATCTGAGTGCTTCATAGACCTCAGTTCTCCACGACGTATCGATGCGCTGCGCATGATGGCATGGAGCGTAGCGCTGGTGATCATGATCAATTCAGGATCAGTCCACGCCTTATTCATTAACATCAATGCTCTGCGCAAGCTCATCCGAACAATGATACATCTCACCGACCGGAACGGAAAGCACATTCCTTCCGTCGGTGATATCAAGTTCATTCATTCCGCTATCGACGCTAGCTAGGTAACGCGGTTCTTCAAACGAAGACAGCGGAACGCTCATTCATTCTGGTATATGTCCATAATTGAGTAATCGAGGCGCGTGATCAGTAAGGTCTTGCTTCTCGGAGGAAATGGAAGCTGGGATAGCGTTACTAAATTGAATACATAGCCGCCTCCAGATTGGGCGGTCGTCACCTTGGAGCTCAGGGTTCGCGGCAGGCTCGACGGGGATCTACGGAAACGGGTCCTGGCCACTTGTGGGCCGAAGAGTCCGCACTGAGCGCCTCTGTGGCAGGACAGGTGCCAGCACTACGCCGGTGGAGGACACTGCACCAAATGTATCAGCGCCATCAGACAGGCCATCGTAAAGTCGCTAGGAGGCTCCAAGCGTTCCAGGTCTGACATCGCTGATCAATTATCGATATGCTGGCAACATGCATAATCCGGCGGGTGCGCTGGTACACAAGGTCCGAGCACGTGGAGTTACGATTCAGAAGGTGCAATTTGTCTGTGCAGTGCGGTGTTACAAGGTAGCCGAACGTCGCAAGCGTAGCGTAGCATTAGTACGGTGACTCGACGGGGAAAAAAAAAAACTGGGCACGGAGGTTAGTGGGTTGGTCTAAAAGGTTGGCGAAGTCAATCGAGAGCTGCCATGTATAGAAGGGAGCAAACCTGCATAACGATTAATTTGCGGCTGACACGATTCAAGATTGGATGGTTGAACGCCGGCTGAGAATGGGATAACACCTGTGCCTGGAACGGTAATTTAGCGCGATCTCGACCTAAAAAGGAAAGAGGAGACCCTGGATACAGGTCACGATTGCACGCAAGTGGTCCAGAACTGACATCACGACTAAAAGGAAATTCGGACCCAGCGCACTGGAACACACCAGATTGTAAGGGGAATATCGCCTCCGAGATCTTGCACGTCAGAAGAGTGGAAGCGGTGTGCCGTAAATGGACCGAAGAGGTGGCGACGGCAAAACGCGGATTAGCCTCTTAACCCACCTTCAATATTGGAACACAGCGACCGCAGCCAGAGAGCTCAGGGAAATGTACATAACCACCACCCTCGACTAAGCATTCCCGACCTAGGCTTTGTATTGGGGATGGCATGCACCTGCGTAGGCGCCGCCGTAAAAGAGCGCAGCCTCGGTGTGCGCTACCATCTGCTTCCTGCAAGCTTCCTGTAATGATTCACAAAGGGCACCGGTCGCAGAAGGGCCAAGGCTGAACAAGGAAAACGAAAAAAGCGTGATTGTTGTTGAGAGAAAGGGGTTGGCCGTTAAGCTCTTTAACTCACGCTATGTCCCAGATAGGAGAAGCTTCTGCCAGTTTCCATTCGACTCCACATGTGCACAACGGACAGTGCTGGAACGTGATGGCGCAAAAGTAGCCGACGGAGAGCGGCAACGAACCGGAAAAGGAAAGAAGAGGCACGCGGCTTGTTTGGAGACGAGAAGGGTGTCATAATATTATATCGGTGCAAATTCAAATCAGACGTCCAACAACGCGAGATTCAATCTTGGGCTTCTAAGATTTTGGTTGATCGTCTTTGATCGTGCGACTGGGGTGCATGGGCCCTGATCTCCCCTCTCTCGCAGCCTTTTTCAATATATATATAAATCACAATCCTCTTACTCTTGATGACTTTTTCCCCCTCTTCGCTTCAAACGTCTCTCTCAGCACTTCCCTCCCAACGCGGGTCTCCGCCCTCGTCCACAATGTCCCACAGACACATTCCTCGCCAGTCTGACCGGGACGTTCGCATGCACGACCCGCCTCACCCTCACCCTCATGCCCTCGTCACACACCCGCCACACCCAGCGAGCCACCCGCCTCCCCATCTCAACGGAAACGCAGCAGTTCTCCCTTCAACTCCCGGCGGAATGTCCAACGGGTCCAATCACGCACATACCGCTTCCGCCCAGATTGTATCACCCGTGGTCGTCGCAAATGCACCGCCAGCAAACGGCGTCGCACCGTCTCCATCCAGCGTAATCCACAAACTTGCAGTGGCGAATGAACAAACGTGGCTTTTGATTGGTAGCTGAAGGCTCATTTTCCCGAAGTAACACTGTCGCTAAATTGCCCTTGTTTTCCCAGGACGTGTCGCGGAACAAATGGGCGACCTTGAACATGCCATCACAGCATACGAAAATGCATTGCGGCACAATCCGATGTCCCTGTCAGGGCTTACTCAAGTAGCGGGAATCGCTCGGATCAAGGAAAACTATCCAAAGGTGAGGAAAAAGAGTTCAAGCCAATCTTGTACCGAAGGCCGATGTCCTCCGAGGATATCCGTTCGCCGGGGCGCCGATTTTCTTATCCTAGATCTAATCTGAGATCGCACACGTGGCTCCATGCTGATGTCACCTTTCCACTTTAGGCAGTCGAGTACTTTCAACGAGTTCTCCAGTTGCAGGAAGACAATGGCGAAGTATGGAGTGCCCTCGGTATGTCTCATCTATGACTCGGTCATCACGGCTGCTGACAACATGCACTGCAGGTCACTGCTATCTTATGCAAGATGATCTCCAGAAAGCGTACTCAGCTTACCAGCAAGCACTATACTTGTTGCCCAACCCAAAGGTATGCGTGGGTAAATTTCACTACTGCTTCTATATCGTACTCACATCACTGTGCATAGGAGGATCCGAAGCTCTGGTATGGTATCGGCATACTATATGACCGATATGGTTCTTTGGATCATGCCGAGGAGGCGTTCGCATCCGTTCTCAAGATGGATAAAGGTCGGCCTATTTGCGTATCCAAAGGAACGCTGGTGCTAACATGTCGTGTAGAATTAGACTTCGACAAGGCGAACGAAATACTCTTTCGTCTTGGCATTATCTACAAGCAGCAGGGCAAGTACGATGAAAGCCTCAGCTGCTTCGATCGCATCCTCCGCAGCCCCCCGAGTCCGCTCGCCCACGCGGATATCTGGTTTCAGATTGGACACGTATACGAGCAACAGAAAGACGTAAGTCGTTTGCGATCCTCCGCCGTCAATTAAATGTGCTGATGCCCCTCGAAGCATGTCCGCGCTAAGGACGCTTACGAGCGGGTCGTTGCTGATAACCCTGGGCACGCCAAGGTTCTCCAGCAGCTTGGGTGGTTGTATCACCAGGATGGCTCGTCGTTCCAGAATCAAGAACTGGCCATTCAATATTTGACGAAGAGTCTCGAAGCTGGTGAGTATTAACTTCATTCATCCTCATGCTTCTATTTACACTGCTCCAGATCCTTCTGACGCTCAAAGCTGGTACCTTCTCGGTCGTGCCTACATGGCAGGACAGAAGTACAACAAGGCTTACGAGGCGTATCAACAAGCTGTTTACCGTGACGGGCGTAACCCCACCTTCTGGTGTTCCATTGGCGTTCTCTATTTCCAAATCAATCAGTTCCGTGATGCGCTCGACGCCTATTCTCGCGCTATCCGCATCAACCCTTACATTTCTGAGGTCTGGTTCGATCTTGGATCTCTCTATGAAAGCTGTAACAATCAGATCTCGGACGCCATCGATGCTTACGCCCGAGCGAGCGAGCTGGACCCCGGCAACCACGTCATCTCGCAGCGCCTCTCACTCCTCAAGAACGCCCAGGCGACCGGTGGTCAACTGCCTGCTGCGCCCGGCCCGCAGGATGTTCATCCTACCGCATACGCGAGTGCCGTTGTACCTCCACCCGGGCTGACCGGCCCCCCTCTCCTCCTCCAATCCACATCGACGCGCCCACTGTTCAGGACTGATTCTCGAGGTCCCCCAGGCGAGAACCTTCATTTACCACCACCACCCGCGCCTGTTAGTCGTTCGTCACCTGGTCCATTTAGAGGAGGTCCTCCACCTCCTGTTGTATTGGATGAGAGCCGCCATATACCTTCGCACACGCCCCTCGCGCCCATGGACGTCGACCGTCCACCCCATCATCGAGAATTTTCGGGCTCTGGGCGTGAAGGCGCAAGTCGTGGCCCTGTGGGCCACCAAAACCTACTTCTCCAACACCCTGTTCCCCAACAGCAGCTCCCCACGGAGGACCTGCGCAATCCTCCCGTGCACGGCCCTGGGCAGCACCAAGAATATTTCGGTCGTCCTCTTCGAGTCCCATCGACGTCAGCATCACCTCCTCCACACACCTCTCGCCCGCGCTCGCCAGGTCCTGGCTTCCAGAACTATGGCATCAATCGCCACGCCGTCGGGCCTGCGCAGCCCAGCACGGTTTCCTCTCAGCGATCCCCGCCTTCATACCCGCGTGAACCTGGTCGACCAAGCGAGCAAGAGGCCGCTTGGGAGCGTCGCGGGCCACCGCCAGAACCCCATCGTGAATGGGAGTCGCGTGAGCCACGTCGAGGCCGAACAGAGTACCACTCCCATCCCTCTCAGCAGCCATACTACCATTCTCGCTCACCAGGCCCTCACCGTGCACCGAGCCCGATGGAAACCTCGCCTCGCTCGGCGCACCCCTCGCGTACGTTCTGGGATTCCAAACCGCCTGGCGGTCCACCTCACCCTCGATCCCCCCCGCCACAAGGGCCCCCACCGCCTGAGAATGGGCATTGGCGATATGATCCCGCGCGATTTGATGCTAGGGATCCGAGGGAGTATGATCGAGATGGTCCGGTCGATCAGCGGAGGCAGTCCATGAGTTTCGCGGGGTCACCCGAGGGTGCTCCTCGTGTGCCTTCTCACCACGTTGCAAGCACCGCCCGTGGGTCTGAGAGTCCACGCCCAACGCCTGTGCCCGAGACCAAGGAACGCAGAAGGCGTCCGAAGGACAAGGATCCTGAGACGCTTTCGGCGTCTGGGGGTGCTCCCCAGGAGGCGCCAAAGAGGGAAAGGAAGAAGCGTACACGGAGGACGAAGGACGAGCAGGGTCGTGCAGATTCCAATGGGCTGTCCACTCATCCCCTCGCACCATTCAAAGTTGGCCAGTTCCCGGCGAAAGAAGGACCGGAGACGAGCTCGAACGGCTCTGGGGCATCTAGCAGGTCGATGCAGCCCTCTCCCACTGGTCCTACACCCCGCCCGCCATCCCGAGTCGTCGACGAAGATTACGACGAAGGCGTCGCTGATGCTCTCGTCGTGCTGTCGCAGTATCGCGCACCAGATATGCCTGCCCCGTCAATGGACCCGCACCATTCTCCAACCGCATCTAGTGGTAGCCGGCACACGGTGACGTCGCCGCGCCCTACCATTTCCCACCGCGGCTCTGTCTCGTCAACGCGCAGCCGGCCGTCGCCCCCTTCAGGCTCTGCGTCGCTCAAGCGGCCGCTCAGCCCCGCGCCTGACGAGATGGACACCAAGCGCACAAGGGTAGATGTGATAAAACGAAGTGCGTCTTCTCCATCAGGAGGAAGACACACACCAGTTCCCTCATCACGCCCCTCTCCTATCCCCTTCCGCACACAGCCGTCTTCTCGTTCGCCTGAGTCACGCCAGCGTGAGCGCGAGCACGGTGAAGGCCCGCATGGGTACTCGCAAGGGAGCTCGCCGCCACCGCCGATGTCAGTTGTTTTGCCCCCCCATCCTCGTCCGATCGGACACTCCTCCTCGCATGCGTCAGTCAATCTTCCTCCCATTGCTACGTTATCGCCCGCGTCGACCGCGCCTTCGCCAATCGACGAGCGTATGGTGATCGACACGCGCCGGTCGATGACACCACCTTCACGTGGGAGATTATCGGAAGTGGTGCATCCCACCTCTGGTTCCCCGCCTTCGAAACCCACAGCATCCCCTCCCTCCGCTGGGCGGTCACACGAAAAAGTAGATCCCACACCATAAGAATCCATTCATCGCACCGTTTCTTTTCTATGTTTTGCATGCGTTTCTCCGAGGGCCTTGTGCTCTGTTATGATCATTGACGAAGTTATGTCGAATCGCACATACAGATATTATATATTCACACATATGTAAAGATAGTCTGCGACACATTGCCTTTATAGAAATGCTTTTGAGAGAGAACCTCGTGCGTGCGTAGATGAGATAATGTTGAAATGGCGGGACCGATACTTGCCAAATGTGTTTTGAGTTTTGTCTCACCAAACCAAACGACCTTCCACACCGTCCTCAAGCTCTTCTTGCACGGAATTAGCACGCGGAAGGCTCTGCAGCTAACAGCTCGGACAAGGCGTGGTACAGAAGCCAGCTCGATTGGCCAGTAAAAAGTGCTCGAGCGTAGTGCAAGTCAGCTACAGCCTGCGCATTTACTTATTGCGATCCCCGTCACCGCACCTGCTTGAGTCCTCTTGGCTCGATGCATCCGTCATGACATCTCTTGACATTCCCATGCACGATGACCCGTCATCCCAGACACACCCTCCCCCCGCTTCTTCCTTCACAGAAGCCACAACACTCGCCGACCTTTCCTCGTCCTCAGTCATGTCCGGCTCCTCGACCCTCTCCCCGCCACCCCACCACCGACAAGACGCACCACCACCGTCCTGGGGCACGATGCCCAACGGACATGAAGAGACGCCCAGCACAGAACACGTGGAGCTCGATGAGATTAGACCTCCCCCGAAACATTTCCGAGCAGACGAGCTGCCGCCGAGTCCACCGCTAACTCGGGTCGGGACGAACGAGAGCACCAGCGGAGACGCGATACCGCACCAGGACGCGGAGGTGACGCTTGAGGTCGTAGAGGTCGACGTGACGGACGATTGGCATCCTCTCGAGAACGATGCGTCGTTTTCGAGAGACGATGACCTCTCCGCAGACGACAGCCACTCCGCTTCGAATGACGAGAAGCGCACTGTGCCGCCTAGAAAGGACAGGGTGGAGCATCTGCGCCTGGAGTTCAGGGCTGCTTCGCCACAGCCTTGGGACCTCGTCGATCCGCCTCTCGACAACAACGAGCACCTCGCCTCCGATAACTACTCCACCCTGGCATCTAGAAACTTCACCACTCTCCAGAAGAACTCGTGCGTGCCGCATCGCTATTGACCTTCCTGACAGCTCTGCTCACTTCTTCCCATGAGGACAGCCGCAAACGACCACTGATACCCCATTCTTCATATTATTTTGGGCCACCGCCCCCGGATGCAGCCTATGGGTCTCTACCAACAGGGCAAATAGGTGTCCACCATCCCCGAGAAATAGTGCGCATCGAACGGGATTTCGGCGGTGGCGAACTTATACAGTTTTCATCCATATACCCAATCGAACTAGACGGTCGGGTACGCCCGCATTGCCCCCCACGCTTTGGACTCCTGACTGAAACACGCTCACCAGATAACACCGACCCAGTTTCTCGAGACGATAAACGACATCAACGAGATCCTAATATCAGCGCACAGCGTCCGACACTCCTTTCTCTATAATTTCCTAGCCGTGGTGACACTCCAAATATCGTCGCTGTTCTTGAGCTCTCATTACGAGAAGGTGTGTTCGCCCGAGACACTGCGCGAAATTGACTCTTAACTTTAGCGGGCATGCAGGAAATGCAGCGGTTGCAGCACTTGATTGAGGATCTCAACGTGCAGCTCTACAACCCCGTGGGGCTAAACATCCTATGGCCTCGGAAAGTCGCCTTCCTTTTCGTAAGTCCTCAAATTACCGATGCAGTCTGTTTCCCCTTCGATCTAACAATACAATGCGCCTCGCCTGTAGCTCGAGATCGAGTATTATGTGAGCTTGTTCATATTGCAGCTCTTCAGGCATTAGCTAACCGACTGCGGTCTAGTGATTTTGATCATCGTCGTGTCGTCACCTTTCTATAAATCTATCTACCCATGACCGCCGCACCTATTCTACTTGCTGTATATCCTTTCATTTCGTCTCGTTTCGTTTCGGCATTTTGCATCAGGCGATTTTCACGCAATATGTATACGATGGATCATATTATATTAGGGGCTGCATTCCGAGTACTATGTAGATAGAGCTGAAGACCATCCGCTAGAGTATCCTTCTTGTGGTGCGTAATCCATCCATGCTTGAGCTGGTGTACTTCATCGAAACAGTACTTGGGCCCGATGTGGAGAACTCTGTACTCGGATAGCGATAGCGTCTAAGACAGCTGTATACCACGGATTGTAAAGCAGACACGCAGGAGGACAGGCTTAAGCCCGTCTCTGAGCTGGCGGTGGAGATCGGATCCTCACCGCAGTCATCGTCGACGATTAATACCGCAGGCAAGAATAAACATGGCGGCCTTCGGTCTTGCCATATCCACGCCTTGCTGTCTGCTAGTTGTGCGGCATTGAGGACAACGGTACTCTCATTAACCTACACGGTCGCACAGCCAGGGACAGCGATCATAGCAAGGGACGCAACCCCTGGCTCATTGGCTGTACCCCGCGGTCCTAACGGTGGGCCGAGGTTGCAACGGAGTCTAGCCAGCGTTAGGCGCAATGTAAGACGCCACGAATCCACCAACCCCGTCCTCATCCGACCCGTGCTACAATGCGCCGCACAGATGGCACAATGATTGAATCACCAGTTGATCCGCCGTATCGGAGTCGCGTTGCGCAAATGTCCGATCACCAAGTGCGGTAGATGGACATCACAACGAGCCCCTGTGCCGCTGCGATTGTTTGGGGTGAATTTCCAAAACTGTTGCTAGAATTCAGTCGCCACCCCAAGTACCCCACCTTAGATGCCGATGGACAACATTGACCCGCTACACGTCAACAAAACGTCGCGCTTGACGTTGGATTCCACGTCGTCCCATAAATATGTAAGTGGAAGTGGCTCGTGTTTCACTGTTCGTGTCGGCCCTGACGTCCGCATGGACAGGATCTTCTGATCGTTGTTGGCGAAAGTGATGAGCTCGGGTCGTAACTGGAATCAGGTGCTTCAAGTCTGAGTCGGTCGCCTGCGTGGGTGGAGAGTTTTAACCCAACGACGGCCGGCATGGATGACGAGGCCTTGAACGCAAGTGGCACATCGGATGATGTCCGAAACATGGCGGCTCACGAGTCATATCGACGGGTGGAGGCTGCGGATCCGGTCGGACTGTGATATGCGTTCCCAGGGAGGATATATCGCATCAGAAAGTAACCCCATCGTGCTCGAGTATACAGTGTTCGAAGCCAAATTGTTATCAAACGATGATCGTCGGCGAGCAAAGCGGATCACAGGTCAGCACTCATGGCCCTTCATTTGACTTGGCTAACCCCCTTATCCGTGACGAGTAGTCCATGCCGCCGTCGGCATAAGCATTAAATAAAATAATCAAGTGAAAACTAAGTGGTAAATAACTGTAAATCGAGGACACAGGAGTGGCTTTGTCATACGATTGTAGACCCTGCAATCTTGCGCTTTACCAGGATCACCGCCATTCGCCATTCATCTACTACTTCTCAACTTTTTAGCTCGTTTGTATCGCAATCCCATTACGAGGGATTTGTACTCTTTCTTCCTGTCAGCTTTCGCGGCCTTTGTCATTGCACGCAACGCTGAGCAAGCGTGCCGACTCACCCACCCCTGCGCCGGCTTTGTAATACAATACTATCCATGGAGTTTCCTGGCAGCATAGATTCTCTCTGGGATCTAACACAGACCCCATCCCAGTTCTCAAGACTAGCAGACGACGACTTTCTTGCTCTCCTTCACAAGCAATACCAGAGCTCAATCACTCCCGTGAACGGATCTGGTCAGACCGAGGGGGGCGTCAACCCCCAAAGCATTCAAAACTTGCCCTTACAGGGTCTATCTCCTCCGTCCGAAGACAGTAGCCCCAGTCCACCCAGTAATAACGATTCCCTATCTCGGAGACAGTCCACTTACTCCCGTGGTAACAACGACAATGAGGAGTCTGGACTCAAACGGAAGGCTAGTGATGACGACACTATGGATGAGGGTCCGAGCTCAAAGACTGCACATACTGGTTTGTTGACCATGTTGATATTGTGAGATTTATTCTTATCGTTTTTACCAGCCGACGACTCTTCGTCAGGAAGAAAGGGGTCCTCTAGGCGCAAGTCGACCGGGAACGGACAGGTAAATGATCACCACATTTTTATGAATTGAACACAAACATAGTTGTTGCAGGATGAAACTCGTTTGCTCAAGCGTAAAGAACAGAACCGAGCTGCTCAGAGAGCTTTCCGAGAACGGAAAGAGAAGCATGTCAAGGACGTGAGTTGACCGCCCTCAATCTCCCCTGTTGCGTTCTCAAATGCGCTTTAGTTGGAAGACAAGGTAGCCGCTTTGGAGTCGAAGAACGAGGAAGCATTGGCGGAAAATGGAAACCTCCGTGATCTACTCGCACGACTACAACAGGAAAATCTTGCCTTGAAGGAGGCGCAGTTCACATTTGCCGTTCCCAAGCCGGTGGAAACTACGACGTTGCCGCACGCTTCTTCATCTAGTCCTTCATCAAGTATCCCACAGTCTTCATTCAGTTTCTTCGGTGCACCCCCGACTACGTCGCCTACGAACACCACCTCCTCACCGAAGCCGCCTGGCTTCGGTGACATCGACTGGAGTGCCTTGACTACTTTCGATCCATCGATGCTTAATGTCCTAGATGAAACGCCGACCGATGGACCCATGCAAGTGGACTATTCCTCTTCTCCATACGGTCAATACGCACTACCTCCAAAGACACAATATAAGACTATCGCAACTAATCCCCTGTTCATGTCCTTTGCCGACTCACCTGACGGCAGTGGCACCACTGGCAATAGCAATAGCAGTAATGACATGAACCTGTTCAACTTCACCTTCCCCTCTTCACCGCCGCTAAATCAGTGGCCAACACAGACTTCGCCTGATTTCGGCCAGTCGTCTGGACAGACGGACTTTACGCATCATCTGGACGAGTTATTCGGAGGGAACTACCTGGGCAACCAAGGTCCCCTCGATTTCTCTGTGCTCATGAAGAGCCCGGGTAATGGAGGTCTAAGCCCCGTGTCGCACGCGAATGGGCATTCACCACAGATACCCTCATCACATAACTCGATACCCTCCTCGCAAAAGAACGTGACGTCGCCACCGAACTCACTTTCACCGCCGTCCTCCGCCAGCACGTCCAACGGACAGAGCCCGTTCAGCTGGACGATGTCGCGGTCAGAAGACAGCCCGCCGTCGGCATCTGAATCTTCAGAACAACGTCCCTGGAACGGGTGCCCGACAACTAGAGAGGAGGCCGAGAGGATCATTGCCGAGTCGGGAGAGTCACCGTTCACTCGTGGTAGCAATGCTCCTTCACTGCGCAAAGTGACCGATGCGCAAGGGAATATTGTTGCATGCGAGGGAACGAATTTCCCCAGAACCGAACAGAGGCCAGAGAACATCGAGGTGCTAAAGGCTTGGCGAACTATAACATCAAATCCTCATTTCAAGGTGAGGATCGCGAGTGTGGAAAGGGATTCGCGTCTGACCTGATTATCACAGGATGCCGATATTAATGAACTATGTACGGAATTCACAAAGAAGGCACGGTGCGATGGCACGAAAGTAGTGCTAGAGCCACAAGGCATACATCATATACTGGAGAGGTTCAAGGCCAAACAGATGCAGATGCAGCAGCAAACGTCACAGGCGAAGTAGGGCTCTCGGTGTCGTCTTACAGGAATCTTTTGTACCATTATGGTTGGTTGTGAGTTAGACTGCGATACTCTCCTTCCTTCTCCTTATTGTATATGGTAACTTGATGATTATTTGCTTTGCATGCATGATAAAAACGAATAGAAGGGTGAAAAAATACACGAAATACAACAAGAATGAACATCTACTCCTCGTCGCTCGGCGTCAAATACTCGTCGTCGCTGATAATCTGCTTCCGACCAGCACTCCGAGCTCTACCGCGCTGCGGCCGCTCATCCTCGTCCATGGGTGTCAAAGCTGAGTCGTAGGATCCTGATGCAGATGCTGACCCCGCGGCGGGAGCAGCTCCCGGAAGCCCTGATCCTCTTGACACCCGGTCCAGAGTGGAATAGAATACCTTCTCCATCTCTTCTGCGTCTATATAGACCCACGAGCCCTCCTGGTTGTATGTCCGCGCGTTATTGAACATAAGATCCCAGTCTTCTTTGTATTGCGTGATGCTCTTGTAATATCCCGAGTTCGCACGCTTCTTCAGAGTCGAGAGGGCAATAGGCTGTGTGATTACCTGGTAGTAATCAGGGTAGTCCTGATCAGGTTGAGTCAGCATCGCTCTGCAATAGATATATAAGTGCATGCTCACCCTTCTGTGAGGAGGATCACGGAACATGTCGCAACGCAGTCGGCCATTCTCGTCTGTACACGCAAGGATGGCTTTGTGACATTCGTTGAAGACTTTCTTTAACTTTTCTTTAACCGCAGGAGTGATGTCGTTTTGCTTGGTTTTGCGACGTTTCTAAACACGTGCAAGTGAGTGATTAGCTTATGCCTATTAGTGACCATACTCACCGTGTCACGTTCGTCATCGTCTTCCTCGTTCAGTGATGGAGTGACAGAAACAGACTTCACGCCACGCTTTCTCTTGCCGGTCGGCATGGACTCAAAATCTGGTGCGGCCATCTTGGCCTTGCCCTTCTTGCCTTTGCGCCCACGACTTTCGCTTTCGGAGGCAGGAGTACTTCGACCGGGAGTATCGACATCTTTCAATAGCTTATTGGCCGCTCGTCTCTCCTTCTTGCCCCGTGCGCGGTCGGCAAGCTCTTGTAGGTCTTCACCATCCTCCACAGCCTTTGTGCAAATCAGCGCTGTGCTCTGCATGTACTAACCAAGACAACTTACCATAGCCCACTGCTCATCGCTGAGACCGTCAGTATAGTTGACGACGGTGCGACGACGCTGGCCTCTGCCTTCCACAACATCGTCAACTTCCTGCACCTCAAACGGTTCGTCAGTCTGGTAGCATTCTGGCAGTTCGTCGAGTTGCATGAGGCCTTGTGGGGGCTTTCCTCGCTTGCCCGCTGCCCGCCAGGCCTCCAGAGCGTCACGTTCGCGCTTGATATCCATGTCGCGGAAGATATTAGCCTCCTCGTCATTTCGTGCCAGCATCTCGTTGAGCTCATCGTCATTCATGTCCCCGGCCTCCTCATTCTCCTCTTCCTGATCGGCTTCCAAGATAGATCGCTTTGACGCAGGAGACACTCAGCCATATGTAGGTCAAGCTCACTGACAATGACTCACCAGGAACTCCTCCTGTTCTTCCTGCGTCGACTTGTTGTCGAATCGGCCGGCTTGGATGACTTTGTCGTCGATGTCAAGCTTGTATCGAGCGCGGGCGTACATTGCTTCCTCCACGCTCTTCTCAGTGATGAAACGTAAAATACGGACGGCCTTGGTCTGTCCAATACGATGCGCTCGATCCTGAGCTTGGAGATCGGCATGTGGATTCCTGTTCACATCTCAGCGTCAGCATCCTAGCAAAGGTGGGATAAGGCAGCGCCTACCAGTCACTGTCGAAGCTGTTGTATAAGAAGGTCAGTGACTGCACTCACTGGGTCAGGGCGTGAGACGTACATGATGACAGTGTCGGCAGTCTGCAAATTCAAACCCAAACCACCAGCTCTGGTTGACAGAATGAAGACGAGGTACTCAGAATCCTTCGCGTTGAACTGTTGAACGTGTGTCGCTCGCTCTTCCGTCTTCGTGCCACCATCAAGTCGTAGGTATTTCCAATTCATCATCTTCAAGAAATCTTCCATAATGTCCATGACTTTCGTCATTTGGAAGAAGATGAGGATCTGCACAGCAAAGCCAGTAAGTTTACAGCAAAAGACGAGCGTCGCTCGTCTACATACTCTGTGACCAGTGGCGAAGAATTTGGGCAGAATGCGAGCCAACAGCTCTAGTTTACCGGACGACCTGATGAGCTTGTCGTCAATGAGCCCACCAGGGTTGACCTTGTCCTCGACGCTCTCGAACAAGAAGGGGTGTTGACATATCTTCCGTAGCTGCATGAGCTCATTGCTAAGACCCTTTACGCCACCTGATTTTCTGTAAGGCGGGAGTGAGAGAGAACTCTTGCACAGGGACATTCAGTCAACGTACCCTTTGTTGTCCTTCCCGTCAGCAATCATCTTGTGTTTCTTCATCTGCTTGTACAGTTGCGACTGCAGTGCACTCATTCTGACCTTGATGACTTTCTCGACCTTATCCGGCAGCTCACTCTCGACGTCTTTCTTCAAACGACGTAGCAAGAACGGCCGAAGGACCTTATGTAACCGCCGAATGATAAGCAAAGCCTCTTCTTCGTTCAGCTCGATCTTGTCTCCCGTTCCCGAGTTTGCAAACGGCGTGTTAAACCACTCGTCAAACGACTTCACGGAGTTGAAGACCTTCGGGAGCACGAAATTGAGGAGGGCCCACAGCTCCGGAAGGTTGTTCTGGAGGGGTGTACCAGTGAGGATAAGGCGGTAGCGGCAGTGGTAATACTGAGCAAGCGTTTGCGCAAGTTTACTCCGCGTATTCTTCATGCGATGGCCCTCGTCTGTAGGTGAAGTAAGTCATGGAGGTCATCTCTGAATAAGGCAACGCAACGTACCGATGATCATATGCACCCACTTAAGCTTGCTGAGAATCGGGCGGTCCTTGATGATATACTCGTATGTCGTGAGTAAAACTTGGAACTGACCCATGCGTAGTTCTCCTTGCAACATCCGTCGCTGAGCGGGATTGCCCTTGTAGGCAATCATCTTCACTCCTGGGGCCCACTTGGCGAACTCGCCCGACCAGTTAGTCATAGTAGATAGCGGGACGATGACAAGGTATGGCCCGCGCTGCTTCTTCACCTCAATGAGGAAGGTGACCAGGGAGATCGTCTGGATGGTCTTTCCGAGACCCTAAAGCCGTCACGAATTAGAAATGATACTGAAGACCAACGTCAAGGACGTACCATCTCATCTGCAAGAATACCATTAAGCTTGTTATTGTACAAGCTGACCATCCATTGCAAGCCCTTGAGTTGATAGTCCTTGAGCGTACCACCGACCAACAGCGACGGTTGCTTAGTGATCTTCTCAGAGATCCTATGCGCAATACCATAGTAATCGACTTTGCCCTTTTCATCTTGTAGTTCGGAAATGATTTGGGCACCAAAAGTCGCCTCGTTGGCAGGTCCATCCTCGGTGTCAAAGTTAATCTCCTCGCGACCACCTTCGTTCTGCTGCGCGACGACAGCTTGAGCAAGAGAGTCCAAGTAAGAGTCTGTCTGTCTGAGAAGATGGGTGATACGGGTATCCTTCGCCGTGTCGATGAGCTTCATATACGCCTCCTCATCATCGGCTTTCAGGGCCTTCAAACGTTCCTTCGAGATCCGTTCGATGCGCTTCTGTTCTTCCTTCTCAGTGAAGGCGTGGAAAGAAAGGATGGAGCGCCCGATTTTGAGGACGCGGTCTTGCGAAGACCTGTTGACGGCGATGACCTCTTTGCCATGGGCGCAGATGACACCAAGCTGCTCGACGTGCTTGTGTTTCGCACGCCGCTCACGATCTATTCGTTGTTTGCGCTCCATTTGCTCTGTCATGCGCGCATCCCGAAGGGTGGGTTTTCTTGTACGACGGAAGTCGGCGCGATTCAGAGGAAGGAGAGTTCCCTGGATGAGACGCTCGGCGACGAGGGCACGGAGTGCACGCTGTTTGTCCAATACTCGTAGAGATTTCAGCTCAATCACGGCTCGAAGTTTGCCATGGGCGTTGGGGCTAGGATGTGAAAGTGCCCTCGAATCTTCTTCGGCGCGTGGTGTATCCTCTTCCTTCTGGTGCCCAAGCATATCGTCCAACACTGACTCGAAACCGCCATCACCCATTGTGGCAGGCATGGCTTCGAGTTCCCGTATTCGCTGTTGGACGCGGGCTTCGATGAAGCGGTCACGCTCGTTGATGATCTGGTGGACATCGAGACCTGGTGGAGTGATGGATGGTATGAGAAGACGTTGTAGACGAGTAGCGAATTTGGAGGGGTCCATGTCCGACGGTCGCTCAAGATGTGTAAACGGATGTCGGAAAGCATTGTAGGGGTAGACGCCAGAATTAACGTCCTCTTCCAAGAAGGGACCTTTCGGCAGGTCAGCGGCATTTATTGAGGACACTTGTTCACCATCCTTCACAGCGTCTGGTGCGGGGGCGTCGTCCCCGTTAGTAGCTGGTGTCGGGCCAAACGCACCCTTTTGCACCTTGACGGCGCTATCTACTATCCTAGCATTAACGTCTGGACCTTGAATAATCTTTTCGAGGTCAGGAATGGCGGTGTTCTGGACTCGTATAGCTTGCTGTATGTGGTCAGGTATGGGGTTTCCACGAGAGATAAGCTTGAATGCCATAATTTGCGCACGAAGAGCGTTGATCTGGTCTGCAGTGAAGGAGACGGGAGTGGTGGAAGGGCCAGGAATTGGTTGAGTTGGCAAAGGCCCGGACGTGATAGACTGTCCGTTCATGGCGCCGCCGTTGAGGACTAGATCTGAGGCAGAGGGGCCATGGCCATTGAGACCCGTTGGTTGTTCTGCAGAGTGCTGGTCAGAGTTCTGCGGTTTACCTTGTACGGGTGAGCATCGAGTGGATAACTATGCAAGGACAGCACCTACCTTGAGCCTGGGCATTCTGAAAAGCGGTGATATACTTGACAATCTGAAGCAACTCAGGCGATGTTTCGGGAGTGTGGCCGTTCTGTTTGAGTTCCTTTGCTCGCTAAAGAGGGTTGTTAGAAATGAAGTATGGGTGTAAGCATGTGATCGACATACACTGTAGAGCATACGAATTCGGGCTTCGTTGGTTAATTGCCTAGAGTTATTAAGATGGGTGGGAGGCTGTGTGATGTTATGAGCAGACTGCTGGGTTCCGTTCTGATATACATTCTGCAGAGCAATATTTTGTACGGGCATTGGGCCCGCCATGGCCGTTGCTTGGGCGCTGTGGCGGAAAAGAAATCAGTCGCGTTCGGCGTCGCCTTGCAAACAAGACCCGTTCGCGTGTGGGAGGCAAAGAAGAAACACAGCAAGCCAATAATCCTGACTAAGCATCCGTCCTCAAGGTGGCGTGGGATACCATGTCACTTGTGACACACAAGTCACGGTCACATGATCGCGCCCTAATTGACGCGTCTTGACTTCTACCACCATGCCCGCAGAACGAGCAGGAGTAAGTAGTCACATAAACGCAAAGAATGGGGGCGCTGAAACGTTCAAATCAGTACACCGTCACAATGTTCCTCGTCGACGTATCTCCGTCGATGGGGAAAACAAGAACCGTCGAATTACCCCCTGCACCGAATGGCGAGGAGAGAACGGCCCACATGACCAATCTTGAATGGTCCTTACAATTTGTTAAGCTGAAGATTCAAGAAATGGTAGTTCCACAAGTCATCCCCGACGGCTTATCATCTCACTCGTCGCCAGATCTTCAATGGTCGAAAAACTGACCAATGTGGAGTCATTCTCTTTGGGTCCGAAGGTGCTTCTCGACGCAAACGCCACATGTCCCCGACTGATGTATGGCCGTTCAACAGAAACCGACAATATTATCAGCGAAAAGAGCGGTGGATATGAACACGTCTGCGAGTACATTCCTGTCGCACAGCCAAACTCGGGCACATTAGCAAAGCTCGACGCCCTCAAACCCTCCGAAGTTGCAGGCGATCGTAAGTACAGCCCCACGTCGAATTGTGAAGGTACTCAGCGACTAGCTAGCCGTTGATGCCCTGATCGTCGGTATTGAGACTCAAGATGTCTATCTTGCAAAGAAGAAATCATGGACCCGTAGAATCATCATACTTACCGATGGAGAGAACCCTATCGAAATCGAGGATTGGGAGGCAACTGTCAATAAAATGAATGCTCTTGACATCGCTCTTACAGTCGTGTAAGCTGTCTGCACCTATGCCTCAAAGGTAGCTAAATGTGCAACCAACAGGGGTGTTGACTTTGACGACGACGAATTTCCCTTTCATGAAGAAGAAAAGTCAAATATAAAGGTCATCTTCTCTTTCTACCGCGCGTTCTGGATAATTCTGACTGTGGTTTCCAGAGTGAGAACGAGGCCTTCTATCACAAACTCACCGATGCTCTGGAAAACGGCATCGTGGGGACGTGTGCGTACGCACTGCAGGAAATAAGTCGCCCCGACATCAAGCAGGTAAAGTCTGCCCTCATGGCCACCGTCATCCGCCTCGGCGACGTCGATGTGCGCCCGGACGAGGCCATCGAAGTAGCAGTGAAAGCAACGAAGTGCACGGCCCTCGCTCGCCCGAAAAGCTGGAAGAAATTCAGTAGTCGAGAACACGGAGAAGACATATCCATGGGAGGAGAGGACGAAGAGGAGTCCAAAACCTTCTTTGCGGAGCTAAAGATGCGCACGGAGTATTATATCGACCGCGGATCGCATGATGACGACGACGATGCCAATAGCGAAGACGAAGAGGGGTCCGAGGCAGCAGGTCGGAAAAATGATAACCTGGAGAAAGTGGAGAAAGAACAACTAATCAGGGGCTTCAAGTATGGCTCCACATACGCGCCCTGTCCGGATGGCCAGTTTCCTCGACTCCCGACCCGGAAGGGCATTGACATATGTGGTTTTTTCCATGCCAAGAATGCAAGTTATAACTCCCATCATCAGTAGCTATATTCACTCTTACCCCCCAGTTCCGTCGTGAATTATCCATGGGCGAAGTGCAGTACATATGGGCCGATCCCGGGTCGCCACAACAGCAAGTCGCCTTATCGTCAATCGTGCAAGCAATGTACGAAAAAGACGTCATGGCGATTGCACGATGGGTATCAAAAGACGGTATGGATCCCAAGATGGGTGTCTTAGCACCAAGCATGTTCGAGAAGATCGACTGCCTTCTTTGGGTGCAGGTATACTTTCCATATGCCGACCATTCAGTCACTCCCTATGAATTGATTAACTTTGTCTGTGCGTCTATCTAGATGCCCTTTGCAGATGACGTGCGGAAGTACACCTTTGCCTCTCTCTCGCACCTCGTGTCCAAGAAAGGGGAGTCGATCACGAAACATCCCTATATACCTACCGACGAGCAAATGGATGCGATGGATAAGTTCGTTGACGCCATGGACCTCATGGAAGCCGGGGAGAAGGATGAAGAAGGGTACGTACATCACTCCCTCGCGTGTATACGGCCTCATCGTGAGTGTTCGCCCAGGAATCGCGAACCATGGTTTGATACGCGCCTGTCGTACAACCCCGCAATTCACAGAACGAAACAAGCCTTGTTTCACAGCGCCGTCGTGAACGACATTGTTACTAACCCCCTCAATCCACCTCATCCCGAGCTGCTAAAGTACCTGGAGCCCCCGAAACGAGTCGTGAAGCGAGCACGGGACGCGGTTGAGGAATGCAAGCAAGTGTTCAAAATCAAAGAGGGTAAGTAATATTCTTCTCCGATCGCCCATTCACTCACTCGATCAAATACATTTTACCTCTTCGCCTAGTCCCTAGAAAAGTCGCTAAACCACGCAAAGACGGACACGCCCGCGCACGAGACGAGGACGAGGAAATGCTTCTCCTCGACCTGAAAGCCCCGAAACGAACACATCCTCAGAGCTCCTCGCAAGCAATCGCGGCCCCACGCACCCCTGCGCCGTCCAAACCAGCCGCAGACAGCGACACCGAAACTGAAGAGGAGGAAGAGGAGGAGCTTCTCCTTGCCAAAAAACCCGGGCCAAGCAACCACCCCCTACCCACTCCCGCCAGATCTCTATCACCCCAAGTGGAACCAGGCCGTGCACCAGGACGAATTATCGGCACGACATATCCACTCCGTGATTTCAAGAAGAACATCGCGCAAGGTGACGTGGTGACAAAGGCTGTTGAGGACCTCGGAGTTGTGATCAAGGAAATCGTTATGAAGCCGTTCTCCTCGAGGAGATATGGCGAACTTCTGGAGTGTATGGAGACACTGAGAGACGTGTCGCTCAAGGCAAGCTCTCTTTTGGTCTGCTTGATGAGGCGCTGACTGCACCGAAGGAGGACGAAATTGATGCATGGAATGCGTGCGTTCGATTTCTCCCCCTTGCTTGTGTTTTATGCTGAATTATTCGTATTCAGCTTTTTGCGCGACTTAAAGGAATCCTGTCTGTCTGAACCCGGCAACCAAGAATTCTGGTCGGAAGTGCAGAAGCTAGGTCGCTGTATCAGTTTGATTAGCGGCCCAGAGGCCGCGAAATTAGGAGGTATATCTAATATCCCGGAAACAGCAGCAGAGGTGGTGAGTCTGATGCGCCCTCTCCGACCGGGGAACGCTCGCGCTGACTGCTGTTGTAGTTTATCCAGCAGTAATTCGTTGTTTTTCAGCCATTCCTTGTACTTTACGAAGCCTGACGGTGTATCGACTTTATGTTTACTCCTATATATTCACCATTTTGATTTGATCGGCCGTACGAGAGGATGGTACAACGAACATACTGTAGATGAAAACCTTTCGCCTATTTTCTGCCCCACCATCCGCCAAGAAGACTGCTCAAACCACCACGAGCTGGAGCCTCGGGCTCAGGAGTAGCAGGGCGCACCACTTCCTCTAACCTAGACTTTGCAGGCTGCTTCTTCTCCGCCTCGACTGGTACAGGTGCTGCCAACGCCACAGGCGGTGCAGGAGCCTTGCCCGCTCTCTGCTGCAGCCTGTCCATATCCAACTGCACGTAATTGAGAGCAATATCGAAGAACAGTGGCTTCTTGTACGTTTTACTATCCCCGTTGATCGATCCGCCATTGTAATCGAACCACTCGTTTTTAAACTGGAGCCCGTCTTGAGCGATGGAAGCTTCGAGATCATCAACGTCAGGGCTTGAGAGGGGGTAAAATGCCGGAGAGCCGGATGCTATTGGGTCCACGTCGAACGTCGTGAGCGTTGAGCGGGTCTCGCGGAGGTGAATTATGGCATGTTGTATCAAAGTTAAGGCTTCTGCGTGTTTCTTCACCCCAACATAGCATTGACCAAGGTACGAACATCTAGGAAATAAGATGAGGCTCGAAGTGTACAATGACAAACCAACAAGCTGACCTCCGAGCTTTTGTGAAAGTCAGTCGCGCTTCCACAGCTGAGGCAAGATCTGGGCTTTCGTCCACAATGCTAAGGTTCCGCATTTGCGTGAGACTCTGTACCACGGTGTCTAGCAACTTCACGACTGCGGGGTACAAACGTGCATCCACTTGTTCTTTCTTGCTTTTGGACAGCGCGGCTGTCGCTTTTTGCCCCTTTGGCGTGGGATGGGAAGGCTGGGGGCGGTGAGAGCTGAGTAGCACCGAGATCAGGAGAAGATCACGCTGAATACGCCGAGAGAGCAGTTGGTATACAATGTAGGCGTGGATGAACTGGATGTCCCGCGTTCCAGCCGCAGATCCTGTGGAGCTTCCCCCAGTTTGCTAAGGTACAAGTTGATCAAGCCATTGCTCGGTGCAGAAAATTAGAAAGTGCACCTGTTGGGCCTCCATGAGCTTCCTAGCGACATCTTCCGCGTCGCTCAGGGCAAGCAAAATCGCATCGTATGCCGCAACTCCTTTCTTCGATCCGTGAGCTTTCCCCTGTTTGCTCTTCTTCGCCTCCTTGTCGTCCTCGGCCTCTGCGTTCTTCTTCTGTCGAGAGGCCAAAATCTTCGTCTCGGCATCTTGTACTCGCAACAGAACATCCACGAGTTCCGGGTTTCGCACTGGGACGGGTTGATCCTCCCACATCAACGTCGCAAGCTTCTTCCTGCTTTCACCTTTGCCCGAGGCTTCACCCTCCTTCCTGAATTTCTCCAACAACGCCTCGCATCCCTCCACAATATCATTCCTATACTTGGATGATAGCTCCGCGACAATGGCATCCACATCATATGCCTTTGCCCGACCAAGCTCGTGGGCGCAATACCTGATTTCTGGTCCGATGTCATCCGCAAACAAGGTCGCCAGGGCCTGATCTCTACTGGTTACAGCACGACTAGCCAACTCATCGAGGAGGTGCCTTGCTACACTCAATTGGATGAGTGCATCTTCGAAATCGTCTCGATAACGTAGGAAGCGGCCGTTTACGATCAGAGTATAGATGGTGACTTGAATGAGCCCTTCAGCTGAAAGGCGTGAAGCTGCACACAACGACTGAGAGTGCGATAACAGCTGTGTGGACCAGTTGACTGCACGACGGAAGCGTCCCGTTGCACTGTGTCTAAGTGTACCGGCCTGGTCCTCATTTGTCGGCTGCAAGGCTTGAGCGGCAAGATCTTGGGAGTATGCCCAAGCCCGCTCAGCTTCGAAGAGCAGGAGCTGTAAACTTATCAAGGGAGCATTTATTACTCGTCCAACTTGAAAAGAGGATTACTGACTGGCCATCTTTGATGTTGTCTGTTGTAAGCGGAGGTAACTTTTTGAATTCTCGACCTTTCCCGTGAGTCATCTTCAACGACGATCGCAGGCGGTGGGTCCTATTAGCGCAATGTTTCCGATAACGCGTAAAGTCATTGTATCTGAGTCCATAAGCATTCCTCTGCTCGTTGGCAAGCTGCAACGCTTGAGTGATGCAAAGAGCTGAGATTTTGATCCACGATCAAGATATTGATGCCTACCTCGGAATGAGAGGGTATTGTCTGTCATGGTACTAGTCCACTAGTAGATTCCGTATTGCCACGTAAGTATGAACGATTCCGGTAGAATGTTTGAGTGCGCAGTGGAATCCGTTGGTGGCGTGCCGGAGAAACCAGGCTCGGCTTGCCACACCCGCCCTCGATCAGCACTTTAGGCCGAACTTCATCTTGCATAAAACCTTCACGATTTTCCTCTGCATCTCTCATCCAGCTCGACTTTTTAGCAACGAACATGGCATCGGAAATATTACCGCCAACTCTCCAGAACGTCCTGGATCAAAAGTCGCTGAAATGGATCTTTTGCGGCACGTTCAGCTCCTGCTCTGCCGCGTAATCAATTGCTCACCTTTCGGGTCATCTTGCAGGAGGAAAGGGTGGTGTTGGTTAGTCGAAGTTGATACAGTGATGCAAGTAGCCCGGCTGATACGTTTGTCCAGGCAAGACGACCACCTCGTGTTCTCTGGCTATACAACTTGCGCAGTGCCGAGAATCGGTTCTCCTCATTGTACGTCGTTGTCTGAAATCTCGGGTAGTGCTAATACATATCCATTTATCTGACAGTCCACTGACCCTGCTCACAATCTATCGGATGCCTTTGGGCAGAAGTTCTCCAAAGACGCGACGAAAGTCAATGGCTTTGACAACCTCTCCGCCATGGAAATTGACCCAACGAGCGCAATTCAAGAGATGGTTGAGCAATGTGGGTTTTTCCCTCGTGAATCCTTTCCTCGCCTGATATCTGATGCAACTATAGCGGATTCAAATGGCATGATGGGGTCGATGATGCAAGACCTAGCGTTCGCAATTCCCGGTGTTGACGAAGCAATGAGTTTTGCTGAGATCATGAAGTTTGTCGCGATGTGCTATTTCCCTGGTTTCCTCTGATATACTTTCAGACACGTGAAGTCGATGGAATACTCAGTTATTGTGTTTGATACCGCACCAACGGGGCACACTCTACGCTTCCTGTCGTTCCCAACGGTGCTAGAGAAGGCCTTAGGCAAGCTCAGCACTCTTAGTGGACAGTTTGGACCTATGATCCGACAGATGTCCAGTATGATGGGCGGCCAACAAGACTCCCAGGAAGACATGTTCGCCAAGCTTGAATCCATGCGAGCTGTCATCAACGAGGTCAACACGCAGTTCAAGGACCCTGTGCGTATGCTATCACGCCCATACTACTTTGCTAAACCTTTCAAACTTCAGGAAAAAACGACTTTTGTTTGTGTCTGCATCTCAGAGTTCTTGTCGCTATATGAGACCGAACGACTTGTGCAAGAACTTACGGCTTACGAGATTGACACACACAATATCGTCGTTAACCAGCTGTTGTTCCCCAAGACATGTGAGGCTCTCACTACTGCCTTCCAAGCATCTTCTAAGCTGATCCCAAAAGCATCCAACTGTGAGCACTGTCAAGTGCGGAGAAAGATGCAACAGAAATATCTTGCCGAAGCTCACGAGCTCTATGACGAGTTCTTCCATATCGTTCAACTTCCTTTGCTGACAGAAGAAGTTCGGGGCCCACAGAAGTTGAAGGAGTTCAGCAAGATGCTTGTAGAGCCATATGTGCCTAAGCTGGATTGATCAGCGACATTCTAGAGACAACTCCCTTTACACGGTACGCAGTATAATCACGTTTATTACATGGATGAGCAACATAGCTTCTTTATACCTGATTCGAGAGAAACGCGAGTGAAGCTATCAGGTAAGTTCCAGACTTCATCCTCGTTCTGGTTTTTGAGCTGAGTCGTCTATGAGAGCAGAAACTAGACCGTAAAGGTTGGAATCCAAATGGTTCGCTACCAGTGTTCCAGTGCTGAGTACTGAGTGCCAAAGTCAATGCACGTGACTGCGTCGCGTCGCGTCGCGTCTTGATTGTTGGGCTGACAGTATTCCAAACTCCAAAGTCCGCCGAGCTCATAAGCATCGCATCCTCTTCTCCCTTTCTTCATCGTATACCATTTTATCCAGCGCACAAAGAACAAACACTCCAATTTTTTTTCAAGATGTCTTCTACTATGAAGCGCATCTCTCTCTCTGTCTACGCCATCCACAAGCCAGAGGTCCGGCCATGGGAGAAAGATCCGTACGAGACGCTCGCCGAAAGGTCCGCTCGGCTCCAGGCTCTACGGGACTACCGCGAGAGCGTGGCCAAGAAAGCTATCATTGAGGCGAGGCATGCGGCGGGCAGGCGGTTCATCCGTATCCTTGATGCCCGCCACATCGCACGAGGCGAGTTTCTTGACGAGACCTCCCCCGCCGACCAACGAAGCCCTCTCAAGCGTAAGTCGATGGGACTCAGCGCTGTCGACGGCCCTCCCTTAGCGAAGATATGCATGCTAGATGTGCGAGGTATCACAAAGACTCATCCAGGATATAGCGTCAATGCGAGCGTGAGTCAACCTCAATTTATAATTTTACTGTGAATCCTTACAACTCCCCCCAGTCAGACTCGACCTACCAGGTTCAGTTACCGGCCCCCGAGTTGTCCTCTTTCCCTTACTCTCTCGACCCCCCAAGGATTCGCGTTCGTCCTTCTCCCGTTATTCTAGCGGAAGGCATGCGATTCCCCAAGAAGCTACACCATGAAAGTTTTGCGGAAAGGATCGAGCGTCTGAAGATAACCCGTGCTATCCGAGCTCGCACACGTTCACCGGAAGTCAAGCTTACTAACGTCCAGGAAGCACCCGCCCATGTTGTACATCGTCGCCGTGCCCATGGCGAAAACTACGACGTATACGAGTGTGACCCGGGCGATTCAGTTCCCAAACGCAAAAGAGCCAACCACGGGATCAGGAAACCCGACGTTCTTGGGTACACTGCCCCGACTCTGGCGAAGCTCCGCACCGCCCACCCCCTCGAGGTCCCAGTCGAGGAGGCACAATTCACTCCGGCTTACTTCCACCACGCAATCGAGTGCCAAGCTCATACCCGACCTTCGATTGCTGTATCTGAGCAGCCGCTAGTTCCCCCTTCTCCCAGTACCGTCTTCCTGTCCCATGAACTTGTCTGTCTTCCGCCCATCACACCACATTCCTCCACAACCGTCCTTGGAAATCTGAACGTCATGGAGGCCGACGACATGTCATTGCAGCTGTCTTCCCTTGTAGCAGCGTTCGACCTATTGTCATTGTTGGAGAGTGGCGACCTTTCCGCGAAGGCGACAAAACCGAAAGACCCTCCCTGTTCATATGCTCTCATCGGCGTCGATGACCTGCCCAAGCCACCTCACATGGAGTGCGAGGCGGCGACTTCTTCGCCTGTCCCCTTCGTCGATCTGGACTCGATGTCTTTGCAAGAGCTGTTCGGAGTTGACGACTACGACTACCTATCTCTCGTGTACAAACGAGAGGAACGCTTAGCACGTTGGACAACACCTGAGGAATGGGTCATGGGACTTATTCAAGTTGCGGTGGGAGGGTTGGGGGAAACTGTGAGCTGCAAGGAACACGAAGCGTTGACGAGTCATGTCGGCGACTGCTTGGAGGAAGTCGGGTTTAGTAAGGGGGACGAGGGGGTCGTGGTGGAGTATGCCGAGACTGATGGGATGGGCGAGGTTTGGGTCGAGAAAGACAATCGGGAGGAGCGACGCGGGGTGGAGGATGCTGAAGATGTTGAGGAAGAACGCGGTGGGGAGGATTCCAATGTGGTGGGCGACGATGAGAAAGAGCGCATGGGGCCAACAGATCTAGAGTGCAAGCTTTTCGGTACCGACGAGGATGACGACGAAGGCGACATGGACGACAAGTGGGTGGATATTGCCGAGGAGGAGAACGCTCAATATGCCGAGGAAAAACATGCTGGAGAGGAGTGCAAGGTGGTGGAAGTGGACTTAGAAGACTTTGAGGAAGAGCCTTTGGGGCCAACAGATCCGGTGCGCAAGCCCTTCGGTGCCAGCGAGGATGATGACGAAGACGACATGGGCGACGTGTTGGAGGTTGAAGAGGATAAAGATGCAGGGAGTGTCGAGGAACAGCTGAGCGAGGACTGGGAGTCGGAGAATGAGGAACGATGCCATGGGATGGGCGAGCTGGCGGAAGAAGATAGCAGAGGATATATCGAGGAAGAGCTCATGCAGCCAACAGGCCTTGAGAAGGCTTCTGGTGATGACGAGGATGATGAGGACGATGGGAACTTAGCGGGAGCCAGCGGTGGAGTTATCGATCCTCAACTTGCGCCTACGTTCACAAGCGACTCTTTCGAAGTCTTGAAGATTATCCAGGAAGCAGTGGCTAGTGCCAGCCTACCCTTGGACATCGACGCGGACCACCCAGACCTTGGGCCAGACGTATCCCATGCAGGCCCTGTGGCGCCGCTCTCATCATCATTCCTTGCGCTGTTCGGTAATCTTATTCCGTCAAGTCCAGACCGGTTGAACTTCGGAGAAGGCCACCATATCGCGCAGATCGTGAACAATGGCGTTATCGAGGCGTCGCTCTCAAGCATGGTTGGTTCGGCAGACAACATGGCCGGAGCTGACTTGGATGACGAGGACAGTGAGGTAGATGATTTTGGTGGCGAGTCGGGGATGTCATCACTTCTTGGCATGTTCTCGAAGTTGTTGGGGACGTAGGTTTGGAGGCCGTACGGAAGTTGTTATAATTGGTGAGTCCATCCCATACCGCTGCTGGCTTCTTTACTGATTATTTTATATCGTCTTTTCAGCTTTCTTCGCCTTGTGCGAATGTTTTCGACCAGGAAGTCGGTCCTCGGGCGCCCATGCATTGCGTGTGGCGTCACGGGACAGGACATCCACCGTGCTGTCGGTCTTCGACCATGCCGCCGATTTTTGCGCCCGCTCACTGTGAACGGGCCGAAGACATCACTATGCATTTTGGACCACGCTACCAATTTTAGCACCCATTCATTGCGAGTGGGCTGAACACATCACTACGCCTTTTCGACCACACTACCGATTTAGAACCCACTCATTGCGAATGGGCCGAGTACATTTCTATCTTCTTCGCCTCTCGTGATACATTTCGATCACGACATCAGCCTCGACACCCGTTCATTGCGAATGGCAACGTCGATCACGCTATTATCAAGCTATCGTTCGTATTTTGGTTTCGATGTGGAGCTTCTGAAAATAAGGTAAAGTCCACTTCCCCATTCACGCTCCAGCATCGTCCTTACACTTGGCAAATAGACGTTGGACAACTCATCGATCAGAAAACACCTCTACCCTTCCCAATGCCATCGCAAAGGCGCTGACTTTTCGCGTTGGCTTGGATATAGTGGAACGGGATTGAAAAACAGGCGGGGATTTGTATTTATCGGAAAGCACCCTTACCCTTCCACAACGACTTGGACACGCACATCAAGTCACTTCCGTCGTCGAGCCCACATTACCATCAAGGATGTCGGTCGTCGCGGTCGCGGGGATTTGCGGAACGGGATTGAAAAATAGGCCGGGAATGGAGAAGTCACGGATCTATCAGGTGAAAACCACCCTTTACTCATCTCGGGCTCGAAGACGACACATATGGAGTCGCTTCAACGCCGGAACCGCCTTCACAGGCGGGTCGGTTAGCTCGGGGTTTGCAACGGGGTTGAAAAAGAAAGACGGACAGAGAGATCGGAGGTGTCATAAAGTGGAAACAACCCTTACCCTTCTTCAGGTCAGCGATGGGCACGTTGTGTGCCAGGACCTTGGGATTGCGGAACGGTATTAAAAAAAAAGGATCGTATTGGGTATCATAATGGTCGACGAGTCTATCTTACGTATACTATCAGAAGCACGAATCACATCCTCTATATACCAAGCCTCGTACGAAGTATACTTATTGCAAAGTTATTGGGCTGTCGTCTGGGAAATATCATGATCTTCAGTTCTTCAGTAACCCGCTTCTTTGTGTGTACCTGCCCTTTTCGCAAGGACAACAGGCCACATAGCCTCACCCCCTTTGCCATCACTGTTGTATGGCCTTCCTCGTCTTCGGGATCTGTTATAGAAGACTCGTGTCTAGCACAAGCCGTATGACCATCGAATCTCGCACTGTCACTATTAGTCGTTCCATACCCTTCGGCGCCTGTGCGTGGCCCCTGACAAGTAGCAGCCACAGCTACCTGACTGGCGACGAGTAGTCACCATCGGGTTGCCTTTGATATACAGCCGCAAACCAGCGAAATTAACACTGGCAAAGAGATAATAATCTCGGCACTTTCTGCGAATCAAACGAAGCGAAAGAAAAGCAGGAGTGTGCTTCAAGTTCTGAAGTATTAATGAAGTCGTGTGTCCACGTGACCGCAAAAACCCCTCACGAGTCCCGGTTTTCGAGTATGATTCAGAAGCGAATCTGGATCTCACAAGCCTTTCCACGTTATATCAGGCATACAGGATCAGAGGTCCTGCAACGCAAGAGTGAGCCGTGAGTAAGGGAGGTGACAGTCGATTTACCTGGTGTCTGGAGGGATGTAGGTGGGCTTTTCGTAATCACACAATAGCTAGACCAATTCATCCATTTTGAGCCGTCATTAATAACACTCGGGTGTCATAGGAAATCCAGCAGTGGCCAGATATGCAGGAGATACGAGGAAAGGGAAGCACAGCTTGCCGCATATCGTTTCTACCACCGAGGTGTTCGCGTGCTTCTGCTTGTGAGTAAAGTTTGGTGTAAAATTTCCTATGGAACTGATCCATGGGATGGGTTTCGCATTGCCTTCTCTGCGTTTGATGATACAACATGTGTTATACATAGAAGGCGAAATCCTCCAACAAGACCCGCAAATCACACCCTGCAAGGTGTGCTTAGTGTGATGCTAAACAATAAGCAAGCACGTAAACGTACGTGTCATCTGCGTTGGCAATAGAAGTAACAATAGACGGGAACTCTCGTCAGCTGATGTTATGTTGAATGTGGGGATACTTACCATCGTAGTGGAAACGCGTCTGTGTGGGACATGTATTCAGGAGATTGTATCACAAATACGCTGCTCCAGAACGTACCTTCTTTGGATTATCTGGCGCGTATCGAACGTACCTGTCGTTATCCACGGGCCTGTGAAAGCTTCATTACAAAGGCATTTGGAGAAGTAGATGTCAAACCGCACCGCTCCTTGGCCTGTATATCAGTTAGTGTGGCACTCGACAAAGTGCAAAATTAACGATAACGGACCTTGCACGACGCGAGCATGCTTTGCAGAGTTACGCACACGGCAGAGACACTGAGAACCGGAGACCATTCGTTTCCGAGGATAGAAGCACAGATCTGCGGCGCGTCAGAAATAGCACGAAATGGACGTGTATGGGACTCACATGGCCATTGGAGTAGACATGCTGAGTACAGGTCAGATGCTCCGTACCTCGACTTATCTCGAAAGCAGACGAAGACGTACTGGGTGGATGGGCGCCTGTGAGTCTGGCCCGACTACAAACTGGACTGCGGGCGACGATATAGGATAGCTCGAGTCAAAACGGAACATCAGCTTGAAGACCTCTCCCTTTAAGCCGGTAAGTAAGTATCTCAGGTACCAGATAAGCTTGAAAGTAGCTCTCACCTGGTATAAACTTTCACCCAAGACCTCTATAGAGAAGAACCACGTCTCGAAATTGTCTGCGTTGAGGAGCTTGATACCTGTGATAACCGGAGTTGCTTGAGCGAGATTTTCGGATATCGGGGTTCATACAAACCACATGGGCACCCCTCTGCGTTGATTTCATTCAGCTCCTTGCGCAGACGCCGTGAGGAGATTGAAGCCATGTCGGTACAGGATCAAGACCAGAAACGCCACAGCAACCGATCCCGGATGCCATCCCCAAAAGGATCTAGGAGCAAACAAGATTAAACACTGACCCCGCTTATAACAACACACAGTGCATTTTTGTTTTCCTCAATGTCTTTTCCTCTCCGCCTTAGAGTCACCTGTTGCCCATACAAAACGATCCAGGGAACTGCAGGCGCTCGTGGGGAGGTAGATCGATAATCTTGTTCTTCAAATCTCGCTGGAAAATGTTTTTGACTCCCTCGCGTACTTGAACTGCAAGAGATATTCATTCCTCTTGAACGAGTTCCCTTAGCTATCGATGTAGATGGTATACATGTTGAATATAGCCTTTTCTTCAATGTCAATCTAAGCTCTTGCCTCCTCCGCGGTTTTGGCATCTCCAGCGCGCTTTTCTCGGTCCTCTGTGATGGCGTCAAGTATCGACGCTGCCCCATTACTCTTTAGCCACCTTGCCAGTCCTTCCCCCAGAGCTTCTGCCTCCTTTGCGCTCTCCACGCGTTCGCTTACAGTATGCTTCACGTGTTCTTTGCCATCGATCGAAGTAACACACCCAGTGACCTTCAAAACAGCACTCTTCAATCTTCCTTCGGCCATCAGAACGTCCGTCAGTTCGCTTTCAACCCCAACGGGGACACTGCAGCCCCCTTCCAGTATCCGTAGCGTTGCACGCTCTGCGAGGCATTTCCATTGTGTCTCCTGGTGCGTCAAAGCCCTGCACAATTCCTGCGCTTCTCTATCATTGGATCGAATTTCCACCGCCAGCGCGCCCTGAGATACCGCATAGTAGAGAGTCGGTGGGGTGATGTCCGATGTGACGCGATCTCCCATTCCGAGGCGGACAAGCCCAGCTTTCGCTAGAACGAGTGCGGTGTATGGACCGTCAGGTGCATCGAGCTTCGCTAGACGCGTGTTTCTGTAACGAGAGGCTTAGCTTCATCCACCTCAAGGGACTGCATCCGCCTACAAATTTCCTCGCTGAGATAATATTAGCGATAAGACCCTGCACAAACACCCAGAGGACTCACCACGTCCAAGAAGACCAATCCTGGGTATAACCTTCGCAACTGGGCGACTCTCCTCACACTACTTGTGCCCACCACACTACCTACTGGCAAGCTGTCAAGATCTGTGAACGGCAGACCCTGCTTGACCACCAGGCTGTCAACCGGGTTTTCTCGTTCAAGTATGGCGGCGATCTCACAACCTTCTGGCAAGGTCGTCGGTACGTCTTTGAGACAGTGCACCAACATATCAACGATATTGTCCTTTAGTGCGACTTCAAGCTCCTTCGTCCATAGTGCTTTCCCCCCTAGCAGATAGAGCGCCTGAGACTGATTCTTGTCGCCCTCGGTCGACATGAATGAGGTGCCGAACGAAAGGGAAGGAAACGCGGCTTCGAGCTCATCGCGAACGGTGTTCGTCTGGATCTGAGCGAGCTTAGAACCTCTCGAGGCCAAGACGAATGTCCTCGGTTTGGATTTGGAGAAAGTGTCGCTTGTGGGACTCGTAGATTGCGATCCTGATGCCATCGAGGCGACTTGAGAAATCTGTTTGGGCGTGACTGCTTCGAGATATGATCGATCAATAAAGCCATCCGTGGGAATACATTTCTTTACTAGAATTAACCCCCTGAAGAGCTTAGACCACAGCGTGATCGAGCAGATTTCAAGGCTCTCATTCGAGTAAACGCCAGTCCGACCGACCCCGTCGGTGTCCACCAGCCCACTCTGCACATTTATCAAGTACTTACCCATGGATTTAGCCGCTGTCTATGCCCCGCTCCCATCCTGCTCCTTCCGTCTCCTCACAATTCTTCCCTCATCCCCATCAGATCCTTCCCTCATCTCGTGCCAGCTCTCCACGCACCCCCTTAGCTCTGCGCCCCCTTACACCGCCCTCTCATACACCTGGGGCAGCCATCGGAATCCGCTACCTGTCCAGCTCGGGAATAACTGCTTTCCCGTCCGACAGAACCTCCACCAAGCCCTAACACATATCCGCATCAACGCAAAGGGCAATCCTGTCACCCTCTGGGCAGATGCGATATGCATTAACCAAGATGACCCCGACGAACGGACGGACCAAGTCCGCCAGATGCATACCATCTACACAAACGCATCAGACGTCCTCGTCTGGCTCGGTCCGTCCTCCCCCGATTCCTCCGCCGCTCTTGACTTTGTCCTCGAGCTCCCTGATCTCCTCACCGAAGCAAAACGCGCTGGCTCCGCTAAAAGTCAAAAAGTCTTGAATGACCCATCGCTGCAGGACCGCTGGCATGCGCTTGGGCGTCTACTGACCAGACCATGGTGGCGCCGTGTCTGGATAATCCAAGAAATATCCCTTGCACGCTCTGCCCGTCTCCTCGTCGGCACACATTCCATCCCCTGGTCATCCATGTACGCTCTCCTGAGTGAACTCAAGCACTCCTGGCAGTGGGCGTTGCATACTAAGACCGAACCTGACGTCGCGACTATCATAAGATTGGCTTCGACAAGTCGATCTATCTTCGACATCGCTCCATCCCTCGCGGCACACGGACACACTGCCGATCTGGGCGCACTGTTGAAAATAACGCACCTCTTCAAATCTACTGACCCGCGGGATAAGATATACGCCCTCCTCGGTCTCACAGACGCCCACACCCAACATCATATCCAGCCCGACTACCGCAAGTCCACAGTTAACGCTTACCGAGATACGTTCACGTACCTCTACGCGCGAAATCGAGATCTAGGAGATTTGTCATGGATCACGGGCCAGAGCGTCATACTCTACCAGACGGACCCATCGTGGGTGCCGAATTTCCAGTCTGATAATGCGAATTTTTCGCTGTCGTGGACAGTCAACAATCCGGATCCGTGGCTCGATGACATTGGCGTTGATGGGGGACATGAGATTGCAAAGTCTCGAAAAATTTATGCCGCTGGTGATCCGGCCCTTGCTGGAGTACAACCCGTCGCTCCAAAGTTCGCTGGGAGTGTTATGAACCTCCCCGGTGTCCAATTTGACACTATTGTCGAGTTGGACATGTACAAGCTCTTTGACCTGCTCGAATATTCACACAATAGGATAACAGAAACACAGGTTGTTGAGAAACTCAAGACCGAAGCGGATACAGGGGAGGGAGCGGACTTACCTTATATCGCAGGCGGGAGCTCCCGCATGGCATTCTACAGGACATTACTCCTGGACTGTGATATTCCCTATATCAACCCCGGAACCGGCTCCCCGCAGCGCCTTCCCAAACCGACATTGGATGTAAAATCAAGCAAGGACACACCTTCGCCTATACCCATCCCTCCGAAGTCGGCCTCAGAAGTTGACGTCCTCTTGCATAAGATACAGGGATCTCTCGCATTCTTCTATGGTAGGTGTTTTGCTATGACGAGTACGGGGTATATGGGCGTGGTCCCGCGCACAGCGAAACCAGGGGATTGGGTGTGTGTGCTTCTAGGCGGAGAATTGCCTTTTGTCATCCGTAAGGTGGGAGACGGTTTTTTCAGACTAGTCGGCGAGTGGTACGCATGCGATTTGGCATTACACATCGAAAAGAGCTGATCTTGACGCTCTAGCTATTTGCAAGGGATAATGGACGGCGAGGTTATGGAAGGGGTGAGGAGGGGGAAGAACGTACTTCGAGATATTGCGATAAGATGACTTTGAATTTTGCTTTCGCCAGCAACCACGTTTCGTTTGGAGTATTGGGCCGAGCATTCCTGGAGCATATTACCTTGCGTCGGCGATGGACGCATCCAAAACATAATTCTTGCCAGTGGAAGTCTGAAAAGCTTCCATCACGAGTAGCAACGAGTAGCAGTCTCAAAAATTCAATGTTGAATATTTTGCAGTCCTTACATTACATAATATGCTTGAGGAGGACGCGTTATATTAGGTGTTGGCTATAACGTTTCGGTCAGTACGCGTTTTGCTCCTCGAGTCCCAGGATCATGGGCGGAAACACTCATGTCATTAAAAGGATGGGTTTCAAACGCGAAGAAAACCCTTCGATGCTAGCCCCCTCTGCTCATACCTCCCAAGTCGCGTGTGGGGCTCGGAGGCCTGGGTTTGGGGGCTCTCCGAGTCGGTCGACTCAGGAGGAATCACCACAAACGAAGACCAGGCCTGGTTCTGGAGAGGCTAGAGTAAACATCATAGCCGACTCTGTGGCAGCTGAAGGTATCAAATCAGGTAAAGAGAGACAGAAGCGAAAGGTGAATTCTCTTGACGAGCCCGAGCATAACGCTTCGGCTTCGACGAAGCGCTCTCGTATCGCCGCCAGTGATTACTTAGAGGAAATGGAACATGATGACGCTCGAAGGCATACCACATTCTGGCTTCGCGACGGAGACACGATCCTTCGCATCGATAACGTCTTGTACAGGCTTAGCAGCTCCCGCCTGATCGACCATTCCGGTTATTTCAAGAGGCTGCTGGGCTCCGGTGGTGCCCCAGTAGAAGATGCGCGAGGAATTATCCATCATATCACCGACACATCGGCCGATGATTTTGACGCGATACTCTCGATGGATAGACGACCGACGTGAGTTAGCCCCTGTTGACACAACAGTAGAGTCTCATTGACGCTAACGCCATCGCATTGCAGTGACTTTTATTTCGATCCGCCTACATTTGAAATGGTGGCCGCCGTCCTCCGTGCAGCTAGCGCACTCGACTTCAAAGGGCACATCCACTTCGCCGTGCAGTGTCTCGAGAAGCAGTGGTCCACCCAACATGATGATTTCTCGTGGACTTCGGAGGATATTCCCTATGCCGCAGAGACAGTCGTTCTAGGGCGGAAATATGGCGTCCCCAGTGTACTCAAGCGTGCATTTTACGAGCTCATACGCACCCAGTGCGCTGAAGAGGCTTTGAAATCTCTGGACAGAGAAGATGAAAGGCGTGTAACCAAAGCCCGTGAGAGCCTCATGCGAACGTGGTACTTTGCCGCCGGTGCTCGTAATCCTTGCCCACCCTGCAATGAGTGCACTATCACCGCCCTCCAGAGAGCCTCGCTCTGGCACGAGAATCCAGTACTGCGTGGAATGTCAATGTTCGAAGCAACAATGTTTGATCCACTCTTCGGGCTGCACGTCCTCATCGACGCCAACTGGGTGGAAAGTGGATGGTGCGTGAAGTGCGAGAAACGAATGAAAGACGCGTGGACCATGACAGGGCAGGAGATGTGGAAAAGTCTTGACGAATTATTGGCGCTGCCGGAGGTGGTATAGTCTAGGTTCTATTTCGACTACATGCGCAATGTGTACTCATAATACAACGTACGATCTACCGCAGATGCAAACAGGTAAATAATAATTGGCCCTACCCAGCTTAGAGCTGCATGCATGCCGGGCGACTAGCTTGTGGGAATATATTTCCAAGCCTGCAGAAGCCTCAATTCGTTGCGGCGCATTCACGGACGCGTCTTCTCCCCAATTTCTATCACACAAAAGTACCACTCACGCGTCTCATCTCTTCTACTATTGACGGGAAAGATCGAGCAAGTAAACGGGCTGGTGAATAACGCGTCAATCCTAGAATGAACATCATCCAGTCTGCCCCTCCTGATCTGCCTCACTGCGAACTCCTGTCATCGCATGATCTCGAAAATCCCGGCGCTATGCGCACAAACACAGCTCTTGATGTCGATGCTCAGATGTCACCAGTCACGAGTACCGCACATGGGAAAGAGAAACGAAAGGCGATGGATGAGCCTGATGAACACGGCACAGGAGCTTCAGTGAAGCGCACTCGTACCGGCAACGGCTTGAAGGAGAATGATCATGGTGACCCTCACAGACATACCATATTCTGGCTTCCTGACGGAGACACAAATCTCCGCATCGATAATGTCTTGTACAGGCTCAACAGCTCCCGCTTGATTGACCATTCCGGTTATTTCGAGCAGCTTTTGACCAAGATGGAAACAACAGAGAGAGCAAACGAGTCTGGTGAAATCATTCACCAGATCACCAATACGTCGGCTGAAGACTTCAATGCCCTGCTCACCATGGATAGACGGCCTCTGTGAGTCCGCTCTTGTTAGTGGAGTTGAATGCTTGTGTAGTTGACAATCTTTAATTGCGCAGTGACTTTGGTTACAAACCACCATCTTTTCACGAAGCAGCTGCCGTGCTCCGTGCGGCTACCGCACTAAACTTCCGTTGGTACATCAAGCTCATCATCCGATACTTGGAGAAGCAGTGGTCACCTCTACTCGATGATTTCCATTCTCATTCAGACAAAATCCCATATGCAGCCGAGACGATTGTACTTAGCAGGCGCTGCAATGTCCCCGGGGTTCTCAAGCGTGCGTTCTATGAACTCATACGCGGAAACTATGACGAAGGAACATTGAAAATTATAGACAGAGAGGATGAAAGGCGGGTATTTGAAGTGCGAGAGAACCTCATGCGGGTGTGGTACTCTGCCACTGTTCGCAAGCCTCGAAGCTGCACCAAATGTGCTCCTGTCACTCGCATGAGCTCGCTCTGGCACGCGGATTCAGAAGTGGGCGGGACGTCGACTTTTGGGGGGTCAATGTTCGATCCCATCCGCGGACTGAGGATGTTCGGGCATCTTGATTGGGCGGGGGAGGGATGGTGCGCAAAGTGCCATCGGAAACTGAAAGACAAGTACACCAAGATGGGCGTGGACATGTGGGAAAGCCTGGACGGATTGTTGGCACTACCGTGACCGACGGACGTGACCCAATTGCTTTCGCCATAGACGTTATTCACGATTCAACATTTGAAAATATGCACAACTTGCAGTTGTGCTTAACATCGGAAACGTGCTATTGGTGGGCTCTAAGATGTAGATGTTTATGGTCGAGCTTACCTACCGCTGCCCTACCGTCCCGAGACCCCTTCCCATTCAATCATTGACGCAAGTAATGCCAGTGATATCCTGTTTTATTCGAACAGCCTTGCGATTGTAATGACTCGGATATGTGGTACAACAAGCAATCATGGCGGGCGTTCAGGAAATACTCTACGACTGTGTACAATGTGCTTTGTGTGCTTTCCAATCCTTCTTCTGACACTCGGGTGAGCAATATCGAACCTTTTTGCATTTACCACAGAGACGCAGGTTGAGCTGTTTCTTTTGACAGGCAGCGCACGAGGGCGCTGGGCTGGTGGCCAGTGGGGTTCCGAGAACTGCCTCGCCATCGGTAAGCCATGTGCCAACTTCCTCCAGGTACGATACGGCGAATAGGGGGCTCAATGCTGCGCGCGTTACATATGGCATGAAGGCGCTCCACTTTTCTACCTTGCTCAAAGCTTGGGACCCGACTCCCCTCCCGCAACTGCAGATGGGGCTTTCCGCCCACTCCATAGACAGCGGAATGGCCCCGTGGGCTTCATACTCACAGGTCGTCTTGTGTTTCCATGTCCGACAGCGCTCCGTTATGGCTGGAAGGAACTGTTTCCAAGCCCTCATCTCCTCTGCATCGGTCTTGATATGCATTATCGAGGCAGTTATGCCGCTAATCGCATCCAGGACATGTGGTAGGATTTCTAGAGTCATGGGGAGGACCCAGGCATCGGCGACGGCTGTATGGGATGCAAGGTCGAGGCGAAGTTCATTGACAAATATCAATGTGTAAGCCCCAATTGGCCCATCCTGCGCCAAGGCGAAAACGCGTGCGTTGGGCTCGGAAAGGCCACTGGAGGCACCAAAAATCGAAAGTAGTGAGTCCTTTAGGTTCATCAACGTGTCCGGAGAGACCCCCGTTCCCGACGATACGCCCTCCCGCGCTCTTTTCTCCCTATCGGAGAACATCAGAAAACAGAGAGGCCTGAGCCATTCCATGCTCCCTGGAGTTGTGGTTTGCAACGCAGGAAGTCGGTCAAGATCAACTCGGTGGACATTCCACGAGGTAAGATTTTGTCCGTGAGAAACGATAGGAAACCTTCCTAGCAGTGCCTTCACGCCTCTATAGGCTGGGCCCAGCGCGACAGGGACGACAACCTACAAAGGGGTGACAAGCATTGGATCATTGTTCCTTCAATCTCAATGTTGTTGCACTTGCCTCAACGTACATGGACTTCCGCGCGACACGTAGTTTCGATTTCAGTGCGTCGACAGGTAGAGGAAAATATGTGGATTGCTTGGTGTTACCGATTGAAACTTGTACGACATATGGCGACAGCTGTGTGGTCGTGACAGTAGCTCCACCGGCCAGAGAGGACTGGGCGCTCGTGTCTGTAACATCCATCCGTACAGTCACCATTTCAATTTGACGACAGGGATCATCCATCCTGATCGTAGTCGAACACGGTCCCAATTCCGCTGGCCATGCTGCCAATGCAGCCGCCTTTTCCACCCCCGCTTCAAGGTTTGGTCGTTCAGTGAGTATATGCACATTGCGCTCGTCCATCAATGGTGACGAGAATATGCGAAGATTCATGCCTAACTTCCCTAATAACAGTTTAGCAGTGCCAGGAGTTGACTGAACACCCATGGCGACATGGGTGTCACGAGGGGCGAGTGTCAGAATCCAGGATGGCATCCAGAACGATATCACTAAAGGTAATTCTCCAAACCGGCCAGTGGAATCACATCGAACCACAATCCTCTTGTTCTCTCTTGTACCCGTCGTATGAAATGTGCCATAAGCTGCTTGAATCGATGTGAACATGTTTGAGAACCGAGCGCTTGGGCTGTGGATTTCGACGTGTAGACTTGGAGTTCCTGTCTGGTCTAACAATGAACGCACGGAAGCAATTGCTGCTTGTGGTACCACTAAAACGATGCAGATAGTTGGTGGAATTGTCTTCCAACCTCGAAATGTCTCAGGGCTGCCGATTCTTTGCCTCGATAAAGAGTACTCGATGGAAAGAGTGTCGACGGTGTCCACACCGAGAAGGTGTAGCTGGCAACACATGTCCTGGTAGTTGTTGCTCCCAATGATGAGGTTTTTGTCCGCTACTACTAGTTCCGAGAATTTCGACATAGTCTGCTGCCAATCGACATGGATGCGCTCCTTGGCAACTCGAAGAAGTTCTGCGAAAGTACGTCGGTTGTAGTGGGTGAGCGTTGCGCCCGGAGATCGTTCGGGAGGTCCTCCCATGATATTTTTCAAGTCCTCGTTCCCAAACATCTTCAGATAGATGCTGAAGAGAAGTTTGGCGAGTTGACTTGCGTCGAAACCCGTCCTCTGATTCACGTCAACCCCCGGACGACAAACCGCTGGGTCTGCACCAGCGGGTATCTTCCATGCTACTCTTTCATGGAATTGAGACGCAAAAGACGGCGATCCGCGATGGGACACGATTTCATGGACATTCGAATGAGTCGTGAATTGAGAAATGAAAGTGGAGGGAATCAGGCCAAGGAGAAACGACAAGGTTGGAAGATCACAGCATGCGCGATCAAGAAGACTTGACATGGGGTCGACTCCGTAAGATAGGAGAGCTTCCGTGTATATCGTTGATGTCGGGACCCGAGATAGTATTGGGGATGTCGCGATCAAGACGTTGAGCAGCCCAATGTGGTCGAGTAGATTAGAGGTCTCGATAACGTTAAATGCGGTCGGTGCTGAGAATGCTGCGTTGGGGCCATAATTTGTCTCGTTCAAGATGATGGATGTCATATCCCAAGGGGAAGTGTAAAGAGGTGTCGAGGTGTCCTTCGTCATGCTGCAATAACGCAGAGCAGTACAGAAAGCGAGTGCATCACCAGCAAAAACTCTGATTGTTACAGGGTATTCGGGGCTGCTTTTGCGAAGTAAACAGGAAAATGCAACAGCCCACCGCCTGAACTGAGCTTTGGCGGTGGTGACAACATCTTCTTCACTAGGGGAGCCGCTGGTGGCAGGTCTAGGTAGAAAGGCTTCTGCAGGGTGAAACGGTGCAATGGGATCGGTGCCGTAGTGGACGACGAATTTATCGCTCGAGGACGAGGAATAGGCAAACGTTGGGTTGGCAAGTTTAGCCTCGGATATTTCGTTCGAATCATACGAAGTAGTACCAGTTTTCCAGTAGTGATTGAAAATCTTGGGCAGGACCATAATGGCAGGCACGGAGAACGGGCCTGCCGAGCGGACGGAGCTGAACGTGTACTGGCTACTGGACGCATTCCGGCGGATGTTCGTAGCGAAGTCTTCTTGGAAACGTTTGTGTTTCTGAGGGGGGAGGCTCTCCGTCTGAAGATAAAGGGTCCAGAAGTGACGTAGTTGCAACAATGTCTTAGCCGTGCACATCTTCAGAAAGTGGCCATATTTGCTGGCTTGCCAGTCTTGGAGGGTTTCCGAGATGTTGACGAGTTTCTGGCATTGTTTTATCAAGAGGCTGAGAGAGGCTTTGTCGATGTATAAGTGATAAAAGAGGTTCCAGATCTTTGTGATGTTGTCCGAAGCATCTTCGTCGGCCAATAATGTGAGCAAGAGGACATTGCGAGCTACAACTTGTTTCGGTATCCAGAGAAAAATGAGAGCGAAAGCTTGACTTACCCAACACAGCGCTTTCGACATCGCAGCATGTAATGTCGAGCGGACGCGATGCTATCGAATGTTATATCAACTGACGGTCCTCGATACAATGGGACATGCTTAAAACATACATTGGGGAACGTCGGCCGCACTGGCATGCACTGTGAACAAAATATGTCTGGGATCGCCGCATCCCAGCAAAAGTATGTTCGCTGTCTCTTCGAGAGCAAGATCTTGAGTAAGGCAAATGGGAGAGGTGTTTCCGATGGGATAGAAGAACACTTTTCCTGGCCATAAAAGAGGATGAGCCATTTTCGCGGAGTGTCGCTTGCACTGGAGGTAACCAAGGTGGTCAGTACCATCAGTAAATTCCCAAATTACTTATTGTCCCTTTTCATACTTGCCGAGAACCTGACTGTCCTTAATGAATCTTAATTGACACTTGCTCGGCTTTCTCCTTGTTGTCGCAAGTTGACAAGGAAAGGGCATTCTCGCGAAGTTTGCAAGTACAGCACAAGGGCGCGCAAGTGAGAAAGCGCGCAAGTATCATGAGTTAATTTCTAAATAGGAGGTAGTGGACATGTACCCGCGGTAAAGTAGAAAAAAATCAAAAAGCTATCTCGAAAGCGTGGTGATCAGCATATTTGTTGACATAGAAGGCACGGAAAGCGTC
>MU266386.1:0-136855 GCA_021014945.1 Leucogyrophana mollusca | reverse complement strand
AGAATCTGTTCCTATCACAGATCTTGAGAACGTATTTCTATCTACAGGTACCACGAACCCGACCACAGATTCTGGCTCTGTGGTTGACTCTGTGGCTGACAAAGACTCTCTGCATCAGATGTTAAATTCGTATATGCACCGATTAATAAATCCGTATTGTTGGATTCGTGCCTGTCACACATCCGACTGCGTACAATAAATTCGTTGATGAATCCGAGGGTGACACGTGTCCAGTCACACATTTACAATCTATCCCCGAGTTCTCCCCCCAATCTGTGGCAACCGCGAAAAGGGCTGTGCCTCTGGTGCTACTTATACCAATAGGCATCGGAAGTCACAAACCCACACATTCGTCGTAATACAGTTGTGCTCTCCACGCCTTCTCACTGGACTTTCCTGTCGGGATGGGCCTCAACAATACTGATGCCCCCCCAGCCAGAGATCCTTCGGCAGCAAGTTCTAAACTTAGAACCATTGATACCCTTTGATGTCGCCAACTTTCTCACCCGCCACCTCTAGAAAGAGAAAGTGGTGTTATGGAGATTATGTGAGTGTCCGGTATCCTACGGTACTACCAGGCACTAACCCCTTTGATGCAACTGCTGTCAGTTTCCTGAGACACGGTTGACGTCCTGAAGATGTCGACATGTGCTCGCCATCCAGCTGCAGGTCGATCGTCGAGCGCGCCCAGCACTCACATTATCCTGCCTCTGTTTTGCAAAGTTATATGTGCCAGTGCCACGCACAGAGATCCTGCCGCCATGTACTGACCATGTTTATTCTAGTTCGCTACGTCACTCAGGTCAGTTTTCGGCGCCAATCCGTCCTTCGAATCTGCGGTAGAAATCTACATGGCGCCATCGCTCATACTTTAGGCGTGACTGGAGTATCTTTATCTTTTCAGACACTTCGCCGTGGGTGGTGCCTTCACAGGGAGTGCTTAAAGAGGCGACCACCTGCTTGAAATGAATTCCAGGCTTCCCTGGTATTCTTCACTGGTGACCGAAGATGACCGTTTTGGGTGTTCCAACTGCCCCGGGTTCGCCGAGTGCAACCGAAGACGCTGCAAACCGTTCAGTATCATCGTTGTCCATCGACAAGAAGGCTGGTTCAGTAGAGCTTCGTGATGTACTTGTTGAGGACTTGCCCGAAGGACAAGACCAGCAGTTCAAGTTGACCAACGTCCTCTTCCGTCGACGACAGACGAAGTCTTTAGACCTCGATGCCACAGCTACAAAGCGATCGGTGTTCGACGACCCTCATTTAGCGCCCCATTACTGGCCCAAGAAAGACTACGAGAATATTCACAGATTCGACCCTAATGTTCGTTGGACTTACAGGGAGGAACAGGTCAGTACATTATGGTCATCTCGGACACAGGATTGTTGTTCAATGGTTATCATTCAGGCGGTCGTGCGTAAGATAGACTGGAAAATCATGATTTGGGCCGCCGTTGGATTCTCTGCCTTGAATTTGGATCGGAGCAATATCAACCAAGCAAATTCGAGTAGCTTTTTGCCAGACTTGGGTTTGACAACTGATGGTGCATGCGAATGCTCTTTGATCATTCTACCTTCCGCAGCTGATCATACTTTCATTCAGACTTCAATCTTGGAAATACGATTTTTCGTCTGACTTTTCTTTTCGCCGAATTGCCTTCGCAGCTCGTTTCGAAAAGGGTATGTGTTTCAACTCCAACCACTATGACTAAATATGACCTTCTCGTAGATGGGTCCTGACCGTTGGATTCCGATGCAAATATGCCTCTGGAGTATGAACTACCACACAGCGCGCTAGAATATTTAATAATGGCGTCTCAATAGGTTTAGTCACCCTCTCCCAGTTCTGGTTGACCGGACGCACGACATTCCTCCTTTGCAGAGCTCTTCTTGGGTATGTGATACGATTTGCCACAACCCAAAGACGCCACTCATAAACATACCTTAGTGTACTGCAAGGCGGGTGAGATCATCCGGACCTTCGCTGAAAGCATGGCCAGTCTGACAGAGTCAACCACTTCAGCTTCATTCCGGACCTCATATTGTATCTATCATGTGCGGCTCATATTCCCATTGAACTCTCCCCCCCGTTCTGATCCCCAAGTAGATTTTTACACCAAGACGGAACTCCCTGTTCGTCTCGCTCTTTTTTGGATGTCGATGAACTTGTGTGCCATTATCGCAAGTTTCCTCGCTTTCGGGACCTTACGACTTGATGGATATGGCGATAAAGCTGGATGGCGGTAACTGACCTACATCCCTTAAACCTGTCCTCACTGACACATTGCTCAGTTGGCTCTTCTTAGTCGAGTATGTTTTCCTTGCGATGCTTCTGTGTATAGTTCTTGAGTCTTTTTCAGAGGTCTCCTCACCCTTGTGATTGGTTTGGTGACCTTCTTCCGTATGCCTCCGTCGCCAACACAAACGAAGGCATGGTTCAGGCCGAAAGGGTGGTTCACGGACCGAGAGGAGACCATCATTGTGAATCGGGTTCTCCGTGATGATCCGTCGAAAGTACGTCAATTTCGCCCCGGGTCGCTCTGAACGTGCTCTTACGCGTAACAGGGTGACATGCACAATCGTGAGGGGTTGACGCTACGGCGGCTATGGACAGCCGTTTGCGATTACGATTTATGGCCAGTGTATATTCTGTAGGTGTTTCAACGCCGTGGGCGACCATCGCTAATACAATTTCGCAGAGGGCTCATGTTTGGCATACCTAACACGCCGCCTAGCACGTACCTTACGCTACTACTGAGGGACATTGGGTGCGTTCTCAGCTCATTTGCTCGTCAGCCCGGCCCTCATTTATTTCTGCAGTTTTAACACCTTCCAAACCAATTTGCTGACCATCCCCTCGCAAGCTCTCGGCATCGTCACCATGTTCATCATCACCTTGATTTCAGAATCCGTTAATGAACGTTCAATCGTCGCGATGGCTGAAGACCTATGGACGTTGCCATTCTTGGTCGCTCTTTATTGCCTTCCAGAGAACCCAAACTCTTGGATTTTCTTTGTAAGCATAGCTCACGTTTTGTGATGCAATAAAAGCTGATAGGCCGGTAGGGTATCGTGACTGGTTTGCTGTCATACCCGTGCGTGATATTCAGTATTCAGTGCTCTTGTGGAATGTTTACCACGTTTTCGTGTGTCAGATATACCCACCCTATTCAGGTTTGACCTGCCAATATAGTCATTCAAAGGTGCCAATATCTGACTCGGACCACAGGTTGGGTGGTGCTCTCGCAATTCCGGTGCAGTGGCCAGTCGCACTGTAAATGCTTCACTGTACAATATGTACGTTCGCTACCTTTAAATTCTCCTTCGCAAGTGCTGATGACCTATATAGGTTCGTACAGGCCAGTAGCATTGTCTCTGCACAAATATACGTCCAATCCGACGCTCCAAGATGTTCGTTTACATCACCCGTGTGCCTCTATTGTTGTTAACAGCCTAGGTCCTAGATGAACGCGGAAATCGTATCCTCATTATCATCTGTTCTGTCAACCTCTTGGTTCTCTATCCTGGGACGAAAGCCTACTATATCTGGCGCAATCGGCAGCGCGCTAAGATATGGGATGCCATGACCCCAGAGGCGAGTTTGAATGACTGGTGAACCTTGTGATTCACTAACCGCTCGTACAGGAACAAGCGCACTATCTGAGCACGACAAAGGACAAGGGCAATAGGCGGCTTGACTTCCGCTTTGCGCACTAGAACGAGCCCTTGAGGTATTATACCGACGAGTGTATGATGTGAAAGCTGATCGAAGTTTGCATACAAAGAGATGAACTACTAAGCCATCACTCATCGTCAAGTTGTGAGATTTTCTACCCGGGGGACCATGCACGAAAACGGGTGGTTGGCGTGTGTCGAAGCAAGGTCAGCTAGGAAGGAAGGTATCCATGCAGACTCCGTCGTAATGTTGCTTAGGCTGGGATACCTGAATTCCACGAACTTTACAACTTGCGCAGTGGTTGGTCTCTGCTCTGGTTTCTGATCCCAGCAGGCAACGATCATGTCCCACATGGCATCTTCTAGTCCTGTTTCGTCCCATTCTTCAGGGCTGGGTTTCACGGGACGTCGACCCGCCAAGACTAGGCCGGGAATCAGTTGTCCCAAGACACCATGGAATGGGTCTTTACTGGTATAGATCTACGATTGTCAACTGGTCAGATTCTTCCTAAATTCAAGACACTCCATTTTTATACCTCATAGCAAACACACGCGAAAGAGTATATGTCGCTCATGCGTCCGCGGACGGCAGAGTGTTGAGATAGGTTGGCGAGAGCTGGATCCAGATGTTCTGGAGGAGTCCATCTTAAAGTGAAACCCAAAGGCGATTGCGTAGTCGACGGCTGTAAATGCTGGGAGTCTTTGGCCAATGAAAGCCCAAAGTCAGCTAAGCACGCTCTTCCCGATGCAGAAACTAAGATATTGGCCTATTTTAAAGTGTTAGTCTGAAATTCGCCAGGATATAAGAGATGGAATCACCCCTTTGAGATCGCCATGGATTATGGTGGGCTTGTTCTCGTGCAAATATTGCAGCCCTTTGGCGACATCTAAGACCTAAACGCCACACATGAGTTTCATATACAGCAAGTGCGCTAGGATTCGAAGCCACGTCACCAGGGAAGAGCGGTCCACATTTTCGTTGTTGCTTAAGTAAGTACGAATGTCCCCCCGTTCCATGAAAGGCGACACCAAACAGGCCGAAAAGTCTTCTTCAGCGGAGTGATATATGCCATAAAATGGGAGGACATTCGGATGATCCAAGTGGCACCACACCGCTGCCTCACGAGAACATGTCTACAAGCCGTAGTGTGAATTAGACTGGACAGCTAAAGCCGAAATGCACAAACCTTCAAAAGTTGATCCATCCCCCCTCTTTTCACTTGCAATACTTTGACAGCAACTTTGTGGTTGAGCAAGAGGCCCTCACAGACATATCCGAAACCGCCTTGGCCGATATAATCACGGTGGTCGTACTCAAGTTCATTGGGACGCAAAGTCAAACATTGTGGGAATCTGCCTGAGTTTGTCGATAGTTGGATCAACGTATGGAGAAACTGCCTTCGTGCATCCGGGTTTATGCCGGAGATGTCCAATAGCTTCGCACAGCATGAGCTCGAGTGTCAATGTAGGTGTCCTGAAATCGGGACATACAGCTTGGAGCAGGTCGAGCACTGTTTGCGCGTCTTCATCTTTAAGAGATAAGAGCTCTCGTACTTTCGTTTCCTCGGCCAGAATCATTGCCACATGAGCACCAATGCTGATAATATCGGTGTCGGGGAGTTTTCCATCGTCACTCAACTGAAGACCTCGGGGACACATATGTTCACCCGACCAGGACTGTGCAAGGTGAGACCAGAGTGCAACGCGGGCAAGAGCAAGGCCAGACCTTTTGCAGAAAACCAACGAGAGATGACCTGATCAACTTGTGATTGATGAGGAACGTTATGTCTGGGTTGTTCCACGACATCCAGGCTTCCAAGCAACCTTTCAGTTCGCTCAGAGCACTACCACAGCATGGATAAGTTCCGTTGCTCGAGAGAAGAGTGGATGTCGATTACCTGGTGTCTTCGACGCAGAGCGCAAGGTGCATGTAGGTGTGAGCGAGGAGTTTCTATTGTTCAATCTAGTCAAGTCAGTCGCAAACCGTGCTGCAGATTGCGCACCGGATATATTGGGATCTTGTCTATAGACAACGTACAGAGCTGCCAATCCTCGGGAGATAAACCAGAAAGTCGGTTGATTTCGGGGTAGATCTTCCCCTTGTTTGCATCAAGCAAGGTTCGCATGGTAGGGAGAAGAAAAGTGTTTGTAGGTGAGGGGGTCTGGTCTATCATAACAACGGGAGCGAGTGTTGCAGGATTTGCGGCACGCCAGTCCTCAAACTGGTTAGGCAACGAGATACCGTCCTCACCAGGTTGAATGAACGAATCTGGACGTGGACCAAGGTACGCGGAATCTACAGCTGTGAGCTGGAACGACTGAATAGCGGGTCGAACCGGAGGTGACTGAGCTGGGGCATGTTGCAACAAAATGTGGTCCGAGAGATCAGAAGGCTCGAACATCGCGTTGCACACTGAGCATTTCGCCAAGGTTGGACTTGCGTTCATCACTGGCTGGTAAGGCGGGTACATAATTGAAGGTGACCGAGAACTTGGCCCGATGCGAGTTATGGTGCTTGAAGGGCGGCTGATTGAACTTGGAGTGCGAGTTATGACCTTGGGTTGGTGAACCGCCCTACTGTGATTCTCCAACGCCGACTGCGAATCAAACTGTGCCCCACATCCGCATCCAAACTTTCGAGGACTGGCAGTAGCGCCAGTGTGTTTTGCGGCTTTGTGGTTGTTCAATGCCGACTGGGAGGAAAACTGCTGGCCGCACCCGCAGTTAAAGCTGTGGGTGCTTGAAGGTGCCCCAGAATGTTTTGCCCTCTTATGGTTCTCTAGCGCCGAGGCGGAGCTGAACTGGTCCCCACACCCACAGTTAAAATTTTGGGGACTTGAAGGTGTCCTTGAGTGCTTTGCCCTTTTATGGTTCTCTAACGCCGAGGGAGAGCTGAACTGGTCACCACACCCACAGTTGAAACTGTGAGCAGAGGCCCTTGAATGGTTCGCCTGCTTATGAGCAGCGAGTGCGTCTCGCGAATCAAACGAGCGAGGGCACTCGTTGCATGGTAGCTTCCTGGAGTTTCCTCCGGGGTGTGCTGAAGCTTGGTGCTGCATGGGTCCAAAGGTCGATCAGAAAGGACTAAGCCTGTAACATAAAGAACGCACTTGTCTCAATGCAAGGTCTGTCGGGAAGTCTCGTTTCTTGCTGGTTGAAGGGCATTGTGAGCAGCGGGGCATTATAAACTGAGGCGAGCAGAGGGATTAGATCTGGATACGAGCCAGATCACTTATCGATGCCACCACAGGAAGTTGCTGTGGTGGGACCGGTGCGCGTCAAAAATATAACGCCCACAGAACCCCTCGATGCCCATTTGTCTAGACCCGAAACGTGGTCATTGCGTGCATAAAGCAAACGTACTGTAGTACTGTAGTCCAGTCACTACACCAAAGTCTCTTGAAGGCGCCGTGCAGATTGTGAATTGTAGCATGAGTCCGAGTGCCAACAAAAATTGGAGGTGGCGAGTGTTAAGTGTTTTGAATGTCGACCGGAGGTTCGAAGAAATTTGTGGTTGACCGACCTCTGAAGATCTGAAGGTTCGAACTACAACCTGGTAAGCAACGAACAAGCAACGAAGGTGTCTGTGTCGGAGGTCCACCATGCGAAGGGTTCCAGCTCAGCCGCGCTGTCGAACCCAGCGAAACTCGACGATCCCAAATTGTCTCCTCCCATCGTCAACGGTCTAGGATTATTTCACTCTCATCACCGGCTTGCTAATTTTCCGGCTCACCAGAGCGCTCGCAACTACTCAGCATTGGCAATGACTCTAAGGAAACTAATCCAGGGCCTTCAAGGGTTTTTGCAAATTCGAGTTGATGCTGTATCATGTTCAATATCACAAGTTCGCTCATATTCAAGTAATAGCTGTCAATCAGTGATCAAGGAATTATTAATATGTTACAAACGCTCGGACAGAGATGTTGCCACGAAGTCCTATGATATCCGGCATCCGTAAGTGGCTTCCGAAGCTGGGGATTCGCTTGAGGGTCCGTTGTTAGTTAGACAAGAACGCCAGAACATCATAGCCAACACAACACTCACCATCTTCGCAGCGGGAGCGAGAAAGGGTCATACACAGGTCCAATAAGCTCAGTCTTAACGGTATCGTTGAACTCAGCATCAGCGGGGGGAGGAAGGTCGACGTCCACTAGCATATCCTTCAGCCTTTTCACGGCTTGCTCTGCAGTCGGGCGAGCTGAAGGGTCCTCCTTACAGCAGCTGAGGATGAACTTGGCCATAACTCCAGTCATTCCGAGTTCCGCGCGTTCTTCCTTGGTAGAGAGCACCATGCTTTGATGAAGACGAAGGAGACGCCCAGAATGAACCTACCACTTTCTGGTCAGACAAACAGGACGAACATGCCATCGAACTCACTCGCCTCGTAACATAGACATCCAAAACTATACATGTCCATCTGAGGGGTATACCTCGGGGGGTTTTCCGGGGGCCACTTCCTAATTACAGAAAGGTCGTGTGCATAGAGCAGGATATTGTTAACTAGGGCGAAGCCAAAGTCAGAGATGCAGGCTCGACCGGAATCGGTGATGAGGATGCATTCCTAGCAAAATGAATAAAAACCAAAACTACAAAAGAACGGAGCAATGCGTACCGGTCGCAGTTTGCCATAACATATAACTGGTTTCATCGAATGGAGGTGTCTAAGCCCACGGGCGACGTCCAGGAGCTGTTGATGAGTGTGAGTATCCGAAGTCCGGTATCTCGCTCTCGGCGCGCACCAAAAGAGGGCGGTTTGCGTCAGGATGTTTCCATAGGTACGTCATCAGGTCCTCATTCTTGAAGTGGAAGAACGGTAAAACAAAGGAAAGCGGGCCCCCGGAAGGGCGGGGTTCTATGTAGGTCCCATAGAAGGGCATTAAGTTGGGATGTCTCAAATTTCGCCATACCGCTGCCTCCGCGGCAAAGTTCTGTGCATGATCATTGTCATCAAGAGCGACGCTGCGTGGAGAAGACATGACTGACGGGAAGAACCTCCTCGAATTTCCCGTACGGATATACAGTTTTTATGATTAGAAGGTGACTGCGAAATGTAGAGGCTTGGAGGCTCGAGCCTACCCAGGTTCGCTGGGTCGTTGGTTGAAAATCAAGATCCGTCCAGGATGATTTCGGGATGACTGAAGATCTCGGGTGGCACCCAGACTTCTGTCCAAGAAGGATGAGTGCATTCAGAATTAACGGTTTGAAAGCGCGATCCAGGTGCGAGTGGTCGTAAGCCTGGAGAACGTTAGCCCTCAGCAGTCACAGTCCCCAAGATAATCCGAGCTCACTGCTTGAAGGAGGTCGAGCGCAGATGTTGCTTTGTCACCTTTCAATGAGAGAACCTTGCGAAGTTGTTCTGGATCCGTCAAGACCGAGACCAGAATACCAGTGATGGGGATGATAGACTCGTTCACTTGCTCTTCGAGGTCAGGAGGGAAGCGATGGGCATGATCCTGTGACCCGAAATGAGAGATGGACCGCGCAGAACGACGGGGACCTACCGTGTTCAGGTGTAAAAACCCCAGCAAAGATTCCTTGATACTTCGGTGCCTAACGAGAAGTTCCACCAAATCAAGCACCTCCCAGGCATCCAACTCGTGCTTCAGGCGCGCTTTCCTACCAGCGCGATATTAGTAATGGGGGGACAGAGCGTACATAGGACATAACGTGCTCGGTCGCTGCTGGCCCAAGGCTGACGTGAATGAATACCAATGCTATGAGTGCCTATCGAATCAAAGTAAGTTTCTAGGAGGCGCAAGCGCGGTCAGAGCGATCGACTCACGCTGTACATTGGGATCTTAGAATACTTTAGACAATCCAGCTTGTCAGCCGGATCCAACTGTTCGCACCTCTTGATTATGTTCTTGAGATTGGCCGAATACGTGGTCGAGAGGTCTAGTGCGCGTTGCTTGAGTTCTTCTGCGTCATACCCCATGAGGTCTGGATGCAGGAACCATATGTTGTCGTCGAATGGGAGTCCAGCTGATCTGCGAGGATTACGGGAATCGGGCCCACCCTTTTGTCCAGCTTGGGGACGTGGCGAGGGGTGAGGGTGACCTGTACCAACATCACGACGTGGGGAGTGGGCATTGTTCCTTCGCGCTGGCTGTGTCCCTTTGGTGGCACCAGTATTCAGTGCGATGGAGCCGGGGCGAGTGCGACGAGGGTTTCTCGGGCGGAGTGCTTGATTTACGGCATTGACGTATATGTCCCGCACGTGAACCTCGCGGATGTGCGCCCCAAGATTCGTCGGGAGTACGGCAAGGCCGCATTGTGCGCAATATATATTTTTCATAATCGGAAGAACCAAGGGAAGACAATCGAGATGAGAGGGTCGTGCACCCGTTTATTGATTTTGCGGGGAGCACTAGTTGCACTCTTATAGCGCACCCGCCACGCGCCACGCGCCACCGACGGCCAACAAACTGGACCCTGGCAAGTGTTTCAGACGTTGGCAGTGCTGGGTGTGCCGAGTGAAGTCCTAGAGTACAATAATTGATGTGCCACAAGGCGTGCTGTCCATATCGTGGGCCACAATAACCTTGGAAAGAAATATCGCGAAGATATCTCCCCCGCCTCGATGCTGAAAACCGATCTGGGAAAGGAGTAATCGTCATTATTTCTGGGTTTATATACTAAAATAAAAAGAGCAAGCCAGTACACACTGAGTCAGTTTCTAGAACTAAAACTGATCTCCTGTCTCGGTTGCTGTGAACAACAAAATGATCATTAGGCAAATAAAGGCGTTGTATCAGGAATCACACGCCCACATTGCTGTCGCGAAGAAGTTGCAGGATCCGAGGTTGCAGGCTGTCGTCGAGCGCCGGCGGAGCGGCCATGATGCATCAAAGTCCGACATACAAGTATAGACAAGAAGCCAGCTCCAGCCTCGTCTTGCTGAGTGATGTGAGATGTCGAGACACAACTAAGTTGGTTGGGCGGAAGCCAAGCGTGAGCTTGGATTGGGACGCAAGCGATACTGAGCCGCCGGGTGGGCGGGACAACGCTTGCGGATTCGTCGTGTCATCAAACATACCACAAGTTCAGCAAACGCGCGCAAGAACAGAACGGGAGCGTAAGATACACAGGACAAAGGAAGCTACAGAGAGTACACGAAAACCACCACGAGGGGTACACCACAGGCGTAGGGCAGGGAGGGTGGGTGCCAAAATATACTATATTAGTGGAGAAGTATTGTATGAGACGGGGAATCGAGCACGAGGATAGCGAGGTGTGTTGTCGTCGAGAGCGAAGAAAACTTCAGTGGCTGTGTTGCAGCTCTCCGCTCGACTGGACGTGTGGTGCCGGTTCTTCCGCAGGCTGCAGAAACCGGCACCTGCACACATTCCAGCCTCGTCTTGCTGAGTGATGTGAGATGTCGAGACACAACTAAGCCGGTTAGGCGGAAGCCAAGCGTGAGCCCGGATTGGGACGCAAGCGATACTGAGCCGCTTACCCTATGAGCTGAACGACCCGCGGCGAGGATCGCTGCCAGCCCAACCACGTGAGGCTCAACTGCCGCCACCTACCAGCAGGTGACGAGAAGCCACCTGCTCAAACGCACGGATGTAGGTCTCATAAGCCAGAGAGCGCCAGCGCCCGGCTAAACGGACAATCTCAGGGTCCACCTTCTGGGCGAGGTAAAACGAGGCACCGCCAATCCGAAAGGAGTGACCAAAAGAGGTTCCCCAGCCCCAGGCAACCAGGATGTCATTGACACGCTTGATAGCTGGCGCCTTGACCAAGGGCCGGACATCACCACTCGAGTCACGCCAAGAGAAGAGGGGGTCATCCGACAGCACAGGCACAACACGAGCAAGGTTATGCAAGGCAGCGGGGGGGCAGAGGTTAGGACGCTCGACAAGAAAGATGGACTGAGTCTCCCCTGGCCGGGCCGTCTTGGCCGAAGGCAAGTCGAGGCGAGCATACCGAGTGCCAAGAAGATCCACACCAAAGAACGCGCTACCACGGGTGATGTGGCGCAGGGGGGAGAAGGCGCCCCTCTATGACACGGTAGCCTCCCCGAAACGCATCATCCCGAAGAAAGCACACGAGGCGACGGCCCAAACACAAGTGTCAAAGGGGTCGGTGAGGTCAAGCGTAGCATGGAGCGCAGTCAGCATGGGGATGGTGATGGGGGGACGAAGGGGCCTGCGCCGGCTGCCCTGCAAGCGCTCCAGGCCACGCGGGGACCGGGTAATCCGGTCGTGCTGCGAGTCATCCGGGGGAGGGGCCCACCCTTGAACGATATGCCATGCGCGAACCGCGGACAGGTATTTCTTGGCAACACCAACAGAAATCGGTTCGAACGGCGTGGCAGCGCTGGCCACGCCAAGGACAGGATCATCTGGACCAGGGTCTGCAACGGCCCAGAGCGCGAAAGAGTGAAGCACTGCAAACGACGCTGGGAGACGGGCGCTCTCCGGAACGGAAAAGATGTCACAGAACAGATGAAACTTACGCAGACCAGAGCCGTAAGATGAGGTGTCTTGGATCGAGGAGCGATTGGCGACGCTAGCGAGGTGCCTCAAAACAGGATGATCAAGGGTCGAAGGTGGAGGGACAAGCACTCCGCGCCACAGGAAAAAGACTCGTCGTCACCACGAGAGGCCTTCACACGCGCGTCGTGAGTGAGAGCAACGTACGGAACGTCACGATACAGGCGAAAGGCCTCCTCAACCTTCGGGGGAATGGCTGACCGAATAGATGTCAGCACGGGTAGCGTAACAAGAAAGCCCACAACAAAGGAGAGAGGCGAAGCACACAAGAGAGCCGCAAGCTCGACAAAGGCTTGTCGCTACAAGCAGGTGCACCAGGGGCCTATCGCCACGAGCCAGAAGCTCCACAGGGGCCTATCGCCAGGGGCGTAAGTTCTACGGGGGCCTATCGCCGCAGCCGCAAGCGCTACGAGGGCCTATCGCCACGACGGAGGCACAAGGCCCAAAACAAACACCACGAAAATATGACCACATCGCTCGGACATGGTAACAAAGACGGTACGAGCGAGGACAAGTACTGACCAACATCAAGGGCACTGGCCTTGTGGCCAGCCTTCAAGGCAGGCAACTGGGGCCGTGTTGGCTCGTCACGCGCGCTAGCAATGAGAGTCCGTGCACGCTCGACCGACGCAGGATCAGCCACCAAGGCCCGTTGCAGCACGGGGGCTCTGGCAGGAGGGTGGTCGCCGTGAGCCGCGCCGCGCTCCAAGTCTGCAATACGGGCCTGCAGCGCCGCGACGGTAACTACCGGCCGGACTTCGGCGGCTTGGGGGGGAAGGTTATCGAGCGCAGGCGCGGGATGGTCGACTACGGGCGGGACAGCGGGGGCCGCCGCCGCAGGGCCTGCCCCGTCACTCGCGAGGGCCGATGCAACACTGCGCCAGTATCCGCGGACACGGGGGCGGCAGCAGACTCGGGCAGCTGAAGACCGAGATGTTGATGAGTCATAATGCCAAAATATACTATATTAGTGGAGAAGTATTGCATGAGACGGGGAATCGAGCACGAGGATAGCGAGGTGTGTTGTCGTCGAGAGCGAAGAAAACTTCAGTGGCTGTGTTGCAGCTCTCCGCTCGACTGGACGTGTGGTGCCGGTTTCTTCCGCAGGCTGCAGAAACCGGCACCTGCACACATAGAGATGCGTGGCCTTCCCTAGATGGCACGTAACGGATAGGCCCAGTTGTAGCCAGCTAAGTACACCCTGTTTATGACGAGGTTGTGTCCACTAAGTTGAGGATTGGCTCATGTGCATGCTACACAGCCCTATTAGATATCAAGAACCCAAGTGATAGCGTGTACGGGGCAGTCAAGATGAACAAATACTCACTCCCACAACGCGGTGTTACTGGTCCCAGTCAGAGCCTCTGCTACTGTAGCAGGCCTCGGTCAACATCAGTGCCTACTGGTCATTTGTGATTGCTGACGGGCTATGCTTTTCGGTTGCATTCGCCGAATTTAGCCATTCAATGGTGGTAGTGGCATAGGAGCGATGAGATAAAGGTGAATGCAGTGGGATGATACATAGCTGCACGGCTTATGTAGTTATAGTGTGTAGGATGCCCTCATGCTTTGCTTGCCTGTGCAGCCTTTGCGTCCTCCGCAGCCGCGACTGCGGGGTTCACCTTTTTGCCATCCTTCCATCGGACACGTGGAGGAGGGGCACGGTTGCGACGGCCCTCGCGTGATCGTACACGGACAACTGGGAGGAAACAATCGTCAATTTGCTTTCGATACCCCATCGCGGAGACTACGCATACCATGTGAGTGGATAGCGCACGAGACACAGTATGCGATTTTGATATACAGTTTCGGAATGACGTATTCTGATACACAAGGTGTTATTAGCAAGATGTATCATGATGTGTTGTAGCTGGCGCACCTGGGTAAACGGATGCTTCGCTAATATCCCGTACAGCAGCGCTCTCAACCATGTTCCTTACGGTGAAGCGCTTGATGGCCTTGTCTTTTGCGACACAGCGAGAGCAGTTCGAGCAGCGAACGAAACCGACGTGGCCACGGCCCTTCTTGTTGCGGCCGCCATTTCTTCTTTTCTTGGTCTGCACCAGCGAAGTTCAGTATGATGCGTGATCACGGTGTATCCTCCTAGAGAGAGCTCCATCCATCCTGTTCTGGCATGATTCCACTCGTTCTGCTCGCACAGACGCGATGGACGGCTCTTGTAGGGTATCTGTGACGACTTACCATGTTGCGAAGTACCGAGGTGTCTTGAGGTAGTCGGACGTGACTTGTTGTCGCTACCTCCACCCACCGAAATCACCATCGGCAATTTCCCGTTGAAGTTCACACGGTGCTGCTGTACAGGCCTGCCCTGAACAGCTTGTCTTCCTTTGCTCACCTGCTAAATTGGGAACGCAGAGACAGACATTCCAGCAGTCAAACAGGGAACAACCGTCTTCCTTCGAATATATTGTCCGTCTACGGGAGAGGAGTAACTGACAGTAAATCGAACCCTACAAAGCAGTGCATCGATGGCTGGACGGCTGGAGGCACAGGATGGGTACATCACACGCCACCCCATTCCAAGGTCACATCGGGTCAGTGACTCAATGTTCAAAACCTTCAAGCCTAGTGCGCACAGCGCAGCGCCTTGAATTAAGGCGCGGACACAGGTACTTAAATCGGCAAGTTGGGGAACTGGATCGCCCAAACATTACTTTTTCCGACGTCAAGGTAGGTCTTCTCGACGAAAATGTCCTTCGGTAGACTATCTGTGCGCTCTTGCGAGATAACCCTTCAAGTCGATATTGCGGCACATCTCCTTCGTAATTCCCACTGGCCTCGACTTCTCTACGCCATGCGATCCCGAAGAGTAACATGTATAACTTCTTCAGAAGGCACCCTTTTCCCTCCGTGAGTCACCACTTGCGAAACGGTCAAAATCTCCTCGGACACGGGCCCACAAGAAGTGTGTCATCTTTGGGCAGGTTCTGATAACCTACTAGCACCGCCAAGCTAGTAATTTGTGGCTGAGTGCGGTCACTGCTCTGACTGCCTTGACCTCCCTGATTTGCCTTTTGGGCAGCTTGGGTCTCAGGGGGTCCCTGGCCTCATTAGTACTGGCATAAATATACACTCACTCCAAGTATCTGCTTGCACTCTACCAATAGATTCTCCTGTATAATATTGTCATGTTAGCCGGGCGTCAAATCCGCTGAGGTCGATGGAAGGGTAATAGAACTATATTTTGAGATGTCCTCGTTCTTTCCTTTCAATCTAGCCTGGGCGGGTCTTGCTCCGGGTCGTCTCGGTGGCTATTATTTAGTCTCAGCCCACGCAGCAGCTGCACTCCCACCCAGGTCCAAACTTGCCTTGAAGTTCAACCACGATGAAGGTCCTCACATTATTGCCGCTGGTATACCTAGCTACGGTATTTGCTGCACCCGCTGATGAGGGTCAACTCGTCCTAGGCGACATCGCGGACTTTGGCAGCTCTATACGCACTGGCTTCGAACATCTCAAGCAAGGCATTATCGGCGAAGGCAAGCAGAAGGCCCACGAGTGGTTTGAGGAGGGCAAGGCATTCGTGAAGCAGAACGGACTTACGTGTGGGTTTCCCGCAACTCAACCAAACCGTAGTAACTTCACTGATAGCTACGTCACCCGACAGACGAGCTCGTCCGGAACTCGCAGTTCGCTGACTACCAACTGAGAATCACCGAACCGAAGTTATGCGATGCATCTGTCAAGCAGTACTCTGGCTACCTCGATATCACGGACGACAAGCACCTTTTCTTCTGGTAAATATTGTCATATGATTACATGGCCTCCTCTTACGCCGTGGTGCAGGTTCTTCGAGTCCCGTACCTCCCCGGAAGATGCGCCCCTCTTGATGTGGCTCAATGGTGGCCCAGGCTGCAGCTCTTCCACCGGCCTGCTCTTCGAACTCGGTCCTTGCCGCATCGACAACGAAGGACAGAACACGACTAACAACCCATACAGCTGGAATACCCATGGTTCGTCGATCCCATCATAAGGATTAGCCAGAGCACCGTAGCGTGACATACCACCCACAGCGAACATGATCTTCCTCGATCAACCCGTCAATGTCGGATTCTCGTATGCAGAGGACGGCAGCACGGTGAACACGAGCCCAGTTGCCGGCAAAGACGTCTACGCGTTCATGGAGCTCTTCTTGAGCCGATTCCCCGAGTACTCCACGCAGCCCTTCCATATCGCCGCGGAGAGCTACGGTGGAACATTCGCACCCAACATCGCCAGTGTGATTCACACCGAGAACAAGAAGATCCCGCTGGCGCCCACTCCAGGCCTTGTCAAGATCAACCTCGCATCTGTGATCATTGGCAACGGAATGACGGACAATCTTATTCAGATGGCGTCGATACCCGACTACCTCTGCGAGGGTCCATATCCGATCTATGACGACCCCGATGGGCCCCAGTGTACGGCTCTGAGGAGTAAAGTACCTACCTGCCAGAGACTTGCGAAGGCATGCTACGACTACGGCTCCCGCTTTACCTGCGTACCCGCAGCTCTGTACTGCAACAGCCAGTTATACGCTCCCATTCAGCGTAAGTATGGTCACGTGTCATACTGGCCTACCTTTTCACCTTTCCTGCATTTTAGAATCTGGTTTGAACCCCTACGATGCTCGCAGGCAGTGCGACCGCGAGACAGACGGCCCCCTCTGCTACAAGCAAATGAGCTGGGTCGAAACTTGGATGAACGACCCCGAGGTGAAGGCTGCGCTTGGAATCAACCCCCAGCGAAAGTTCGAATCATGCAACATGGAGGTCAACCAGGCCTTTATGCTCCAAGGCGATTCGATGCACAATACACCACTGTTGCTCCCGGATATGATCAACGATGGTGTTCGTTTGCTCATCTACGCTGGCAATGCAGGTACGTCATTCTAGCTCCATACTTCTAAGATAATCTGCTGAACGATGGCTATTCAGACATGATGTGCAATTACATTGTACGTGTTTACTTCCTCACTGGGCTGAAAGTTTCGAGTCCTCATTTGGCCACGATAGGGCAACGAACGATGGCTCGAACAACTTGACACCGCCTTTTTGCCTGAGTTTGCCGCCGCCTCCAATGAGCCCTGGACTACCATGAAATCAGGCACCCTCGCAGGGACGGTGCGTAGCGCGGGCGGGGGCTCCTCTGGCGCCGGAAACATCACGTTTGTGACTATCCATGAAGCAGGGTTTGTGGCTTCCCCCGAGTTCCACGCGATGCACCTTACTTACCTCGACCGCAGACACATGGTCCCTTACGATCAACCTGAGGCTGCCTTGGTACGCAGTGCTCGATTAGCGATTTGCGGCAAGCTTCTGACTTTTTCTCTCTCCATTTTTGCAGGACATGATCACGAGATGGTTGATGGACATTCCCCTCACCTCTACCGTTGCCGAGGGAAACCTCTTGATCTGAATGCCATGAAAGCTATTTAATGGTCATGGGAGCTTGTACCATAGATCTGCATCATTTTACACATCACACTATCAGAAAACTCAGCCAACTTACACTGAATGCTGTCGAAAGACATCCTTAGAACTTTCCACTCAGGTACTTGAACTTACCCTTTGCGATCCTGTGAGTGAAGGCCTCACTAAGCACTCATGTTAAGGGCTGTACCTATGACAAATACTTACACAACTGACCAAGCCCATTGCTTTAAGATACAGCATATATCAGCAGTACGAAAGTGTAGCTTCCAAAGGCGCGTTACGAACACCGTTGCCCCGTTGGCGGCCAACAAGTAAGTTATTCGTCCCTGATCTAGTACTATAATCTGATGAGATACGGGCAGTGCCCTTGCAAGGTTTCATTGACCTTGCTTCAAGTTGCCACCTGCGACTAACTTCAAGTCGAGTATTCCTACCCGCCCAGTGGCCAAACATATCACCCGCAAGCACCCTCGATGGAGTTATCTATGATGTCCCTTATCTTCCTCTAATCTACGCACTCACTGATATGCCTACGGAATTATCCTCTGGCGGTGCTTGCCACTTTGTGGCCACTCCCGGTACACACTTAAAATGCCCAAAGTCAAGTCCGTCGACAAGGTGTCCTAAACTAGCCTCACACAGACCTGAATGTCCTGGGCACCAGACGAGTCCCCCTTACAAATCGCCAACGAGATAGCCTGGCTCCAGGGCTGCGTCGCCGCCGGGGTCATCTATGGAGTCGTCGTCGTCCTCTTCGCCATGTGTTCCTACGACCTCTGGGCGCGCATTCGAACTAAACACACGCGCACGAAACGCGACACTCTTCTCTTTCTCTACGTTCTCACCATGTTCAGCATCACCACAACCGCATTCGCCACGAACTCGCAGTTCATCCAGCTTGCATTTGTGAATAACCGGAACTACCCCGGCGGGCCTGGCGCGTATGTGTATGCGATGTACTCTATCCCTGTGAACACGATCAGCAACGGCATGTCTCTCCTGTCGAATTGGGGCGCAAGCTGGCTTATGGTGGGTCTCCAGCCTGCTCATGCGTGCATGAGTCGATAATAATGTTAATGAATTGGCCGTAGTTTTGGCGCTGCGTGATAATCTATAAAAGCTCCAGCATTATCGTCAGAACCCTCGTATATGGCTCCCTTGGCCTCACTATCACATGTTCCATGAGTAAGTCCACCATGCTCCCCACACCCCTACACAGTTCTCACCCCATACCCTCTCTGCGCGTCGCTCTCCTTCGTATCCCCTCCCATCATCTCCCCCGCTCCCTACCCCCCAGCTCTAGGCATGTTCTGGCTCATCCAAGTCTGCTCTCCTTCCTCCTCCCCGTTCCAAAACACCGCCATGCCCATCAACTTCACCACCCCCTCCTGCGTTGTCGCTCTCGCCTTCGATATCCTTCCCACCGTCCTCATCGTCGCACGCCTCCTGTGGCACCGGCGACGCATCGCGCGGGCGCTCGATTGGCCAGGAACGGGTTTCTTTGGTTCGGGCGGGGGCATAATTGGCCAGAGTGTGCATGTATTCGGCGGTGGCGCGAACGGCGCGCACTACATCAGCATCGCAGCCATCTTCATCGAGTCTGCAGCCGTCTACACCGTGTTCTCGCTCCTCTTCATCGTCTCTTTTGCAACAGGTAGCGTCGTGCAGAACGCGTTCCTGCAGGTGCAGTCGCACGCCGATGTGAGTCGCGTCGAATCTGGACTCGGGGCATTATGCATTTGTTGTTGTGATCTCTGATGCTGACTAACGGATGGGCTCCTGCAGACACTCGCGTCGCTACTTATCATATATCGCGTGCTGCAGGGCAAGGCGTGGTCGCAGGAGACCGCTGCGCAGGCTACCGCGAGCGTCGCGGCTGTTGCGAAAACCAAATGCAACACTGACATCCCTCTGCAAACCCAAACCCGGTCCTCGTGTAGCCGAGTTTCCTCCCTTTGTTTCAAGCCGGGGCCGGAGGAGGTGGAAGTGACGGTCGACATGGATACCTCACAAAGGGAGTCTGTTTAGTGTTAAGTATCATATTATCTCCGAGAGTAATTAATCGGGCGTCCTTTGGGTGCTTCTTTTTGGTAACTAAAGTACTCGCCACCTCAATTATATAGATGATAGAGTCCAGCAAACACAGTACGATGTGGCCTCGTGTAACTTCACGCATTGTGGTGCAATATATCATAAGTCGCCCCCCTTCCTCTTCCTGTGCATGCATCATGATAAGGCCGAGTTAACGTTGTTTATTCTTGTTGAACTCAGAGGCTTTTGCCAAGCTGGGCCAAACATCCATCCGCATCAGTCCACTACGCATTTCCTAAAGGGGAAATGCAGCCCATACTTCAGTCTTCTACGTCTTTTGTGGCCCGTGCAACGAGTTTCTGGGCTATAAAGTCGACGCCTGGACGTCCTTAACCCTCACCACTCTGGCCTATGGCTGAGATCAAGTGTAGTATCTGTTCTTTATAGTTTAACCACTATAATGAAGGCACTGCCTTCACGCTTTGGTTATTATATTTTTGCCGCCCTTGGCCCCTCGAGCTCTGCTTGCACCTCGGAGGGCACGATGACTTTGCTACTGCACTGCCGGTTTGTGTCGTCGGGGGATCTTTTCTTGCGGTTATTATCTCTCTTTGTTCTGCCGCTACTTCATGGTCATTTGGCTATGCATGGGGCTTAACAAACAGAAATGATGACAAGATATATTCTTTGATGAGGACGTTAATATACCGTTACATAGAGGCGATTCGGCGTCTACTGGCAGAGCCAGGTGGAACTGGTATCATGGTGCTCCTGGTATGGGAGACAAGAAATACGGACGAATGCGCAAAGGCTTCGTGTGAGCTCGGGCAATCTCAGGCCTCCAATAGTGTCGCAGATCCGGAATCGTAGTCTCAAGTAGATCGTGTCCGCCGTTCTGAGGCCAGGCTGTTTGCCTCAGCCAGCGCTATTCGTCTATGGATATCGAACTCTGTTGGGAAAGCGGGGGCGGCGGGTAGAGAAGTGCTGAGAGGTGGGTTGGGACGGTGGGTCCTGTGGTCACTTGGGTGTCGATATAGAACAGGAAAAGTGGCGAGCGAGCGCGTTTCGAGCGTGCGGGGAGGGTCAGAGGCCTTAGCTGGTTCGAAAAGAGTCTGATCTGCCAGTTTCTTCGCCCTAAGTTGTCGCCTCCTCCGTCGCCGAGCTGCGGAGCTAGACTCCAGATTCACGACCTCGTCGAGAATTTTAGGTGGGAGGGTGAGCGCGGGACGAGGTGCTGGAGATCCCGGGGGTGTAGGAAGAGTTTCCTTCTTTACGTCCTTCAGCTTTTGTTCTTTCCTTCTCCGAAGCCAGGCGGCGAGGCTAGCCTCCAGGGCCAAGGCTTCGGCAGAAACATCTGTGGATTGAGCTGTGGGCACAGGTAGCGCAGCTACGAGTGCCTCCGTCTTTAGTGCTAGAACCGTTCCGCTGACAGGTTCGTCCGTTTCTTGCTCTGTCCCCTCCAGCGCGTGAGTGGTGAAGCCAAATTCCAGGTTACGCGCTTCCTTATGGGCTGGCGTGAAAACGAGGAGAGGCCTGAAAGCCGAGTGAATAAAGACCGAGGAGATCATTTCAGTGCTCGTGCAGGCACGAGAAACATGACTACTAAGCGCTCACCAGCGGTTTGATTGCTTGTGTTTGGCGCTGCAGAGACGCGTCAAGGTCACGTGACTCAGAAAGAAAAGTACTCGGTCCGTTGGCTATGTGCTTACCATCCGCGAATGACGTTGAAGAGTCAAAGTAAGTACATGTACTGAACCAAACTGAACGTGACCATGTCGAACCGTTCGAGGTCGTGCGAGCCATAGTGAGTTTATTGTTCCTCAACCGGTGGGGGCGGTTCCGGGTTCTGGGTCTTGTCTACTGACCCGGGCTCAAGAGTCCAAAGCACTCATTGAGCTTTCAGCGCAACAAGGCCACGCCCAAGAGACGTCTCTGGGCTAATTTATATTACCGACGACTACGAGAACGGCAAGCAATCGTCCTACACTGACTCAATGCACAGCAACTTCGATGATCGTGCTAGCTGATCCAAGGCGAGTGCATGCCTACCCGTGTGGTCTAACATGGCCTGTTGGGGGACAATCGGTCCGAACCACAAAATGCCGAACAATATGCGGCGGAAAGGTAAAGACGGCACGGCAACCATCCAAGTGAGTTGACTACGAGCGATAGCCTGATGATATCCTGGCGTGCGAGACGATATGTGGCTGTATGATGGTGCGGCAACAACTCCTCCCCGGCGCCGAATAGTTTCCATGACTCTTCTTCAAGGTCCAAGTCGCATGGAATCGAAGCGTCAGAGCTAAGAAGGTACATCTTTGTCTCCTGGTTGAAGAACAACCGCTCACAATACCAGCAGTCGGAACCCTCTGTGACCGGGAATGCTCCCAGTCACCAATTTGCTGCCAGAACCCAGTCTTCCGATTATCGTACTCCACTATTGAGTCGGAAAGCAGTCTAAGCCCACACCTACAGTCAAAGGCTGCCATGAAGTCACATTAAATCCTCACCCATCCCTTGCGCTACAAGGCCTCCACCTTCTGTGGCGTGTATCGGCGCATTGGCGTCTATTCTCATGATAAATATAGTGTGACTGTACAGCAATTGCGATGCTTTAGGGACGTGACGCTTCAGGTAGAGTGAAAACAAGTTCCGTAGCAGTTGATTGTGGCCTGCAAGTTTGATGATCATTCTGAACGAGCGCCCCTAGGGCAAGCGCCCAAGGAAGGTATATACGTGGGGTGATATCCGCAATAAGTCCAGCACACGCTGCTTTCTGACCATCATGATCACCGTGACAGAGAACATAAGGCTCTCGTTGAGCCTGTACCCCATACCCAGCGGGGGCTCCTTGACCTCCTGCATATTAAACAAGCTCTGGGATGAACTGCGGGGGACCTCAGTGGATGCTTTACAGTCGTCTACCCCATCCCTATACTCCTTTGCGGACGAATGTCTCCTATGCGCCCTCATCTTCGGCCGGCTGCCTCCCTCGCCAGAAGAAGACCACTCAATACAGGGGCATATGGTCCCCCTGCAACAACAACTGGAAGAGTTGGAAGAGCCAGTCGGCATCGTATACGCCACAGCCACGCCTGCTAATTCCCTCGCCAAGGAGGTCAACATCGGCGTCGTGATGGACGAGAAACACCGCCGCAAAGGCTATGCACGAGATGCCGTGGGGATTGTGCTCCGCTGGGCATTTGAGGAGGTGGGATTTCATCGTGTGCAGGCTGCTGTGATGGACACGCCTGGCAAGGACCGCCCGCTCAGGCTCTTCACAGGGCTCGGTTTTGGGCACGAAGGCACTCGCCGGCGCTCAGCTTACTGCCCTGAAGAAGGGATAGTCGGCGGATGGCGGGATGTGACCTACCTCGCACTGCTAGATACGGAGTGGGTTTTGAGGGGCTTCCTGAAACTAGGACCAGTGGATGTGTGGGACGAGATGTTCGCCAGACATGCCAGAGAAAGAGAGGAGTTGGTTAACTGGGAAGAAAAGCACAAGCGAGTCAGGAGAGTCTCGAGTACAGAGACTGTTCGTGATGGAGAACAGCCCCCTAGTAACGAGGGCCGGCCGGACAGCGGGCTGCCCACATTCTTCTGGTCATCTGCGTCTTCGAGCTCTTCCTGCCAATCATCCGATTACGGCTCGGTTCCCTCGTCTCCGAGCCCTCATCCATCCACAGATATGGAGACGGATGACGAGATGGACCTATTCCGCGATGTGCCAAATTGTGCTCCCCTGATCACCCAGTCTGCACTGCTGGGAGTGCCACCCCTGCTGTCAGTATCTCGATCACCAGCCTCGTCATTTGACCCACGCTCGGCTCGCCTGTCCATGCTGCGCACTATTCCATCCTCCTCCGAGGCCTCCGCCCAAACCCCCATATCCATCCCACCAAGCTCTCCCTCCCCAAGCATCAGCTCGTCGCTTGGTTCAGAAATCGAAGATGAACCTTCGCCCGCCCCTTCCATGTTATCCAACGAGCACCACTGGGAGCGAATGCGTGATTCCGTGATGCGAAGGTTTGGGAGCTCTTCGAGTGGATCTTCGAGGAGGAGCCATGCACGAAGCTCCCCATCCTCGAGCCAACGTTCGAGGCCGCCCTCGGACGTGTGGTCTGATGCGGAGAGCGTGAATATTGCAAGTGGCAGCGAGTGGGACATATTAGATTCTTCAGGATCATCTCAGTCGGGGTCTGAGTCTGGTTCTCCTCGTGGGTTAGGCATAGCGTTGTGACGACGACAGCGCGAGATCGTTCAACTCAAAGGTAGTTGAATGGCTACTAACGAGCTAGATACACACACACCCCAGCGCATGCGAAGCTCAGAAAGGTGACATAGATCAAGATAAGATTACTGTAGACATATGACCATGACTCACCGCGAGAACCTTGCTTTCGATGTTTTGTATAGTACGTACCATACGCAGCGGCCTAATATTGGGCATGCATTCTTCAAAATAGCACGTCTCGTGCAATTCTCTGATAATGCTCTTGAGGATGGTAGGCTAAGTCGCAGTACGCGAGATTTGATTACCATGGTGCACTTTAAGCTATACAGCTGAAGGAAGTGAGAGAGAGGAGGGTATCATGTGTGCGGTAGAACTTTTACTTAGCCGACAACGTGGACAGCAATAACAATCTTTCAGTGCATGGAGAAAGTCAGCAGCGGAAAGCAGCGAATACCTATGGAATAGAAAACAGTGGCACAGTAGATCATAAGATATAGTCATGCAGCGTCGTTGATCAACTCTTCTTCGTTTTGCTGCTTCTCTTAACCTGGGTCTTTATCTTTGCCTAAGAATAAACAAGGAGGAGTCAGAACAGCGCCAGAAATCTCGATGCGGGGCCATACCTCAGCGCGGGTTCTTGCACCTCGGCCTAGCTTCTCCCGCCTAGTCTCCTTCTCACTAGCATCCTCCTCATCACTGTCCTTTACATCATTAACGTGGTCAGAACCTTCCGTATCAGAGGGAGCTTTCGCGTCCGTCTCTTCTCTCTCCTCGTCTTCGGAGTCAGAGGTGGATTCTTCTTCCGATTCTGACTGGTCGCTATTCCATCGCTGTGTTTTCTTCACTCGTCTAAATTTCGGTTAACACATGTTCTATAGGCCTGAGCGGCGGGCGGGGAACTCACTTTGCTTGTCCATTTGTCTTCGGTCGAGCTTTTCGCTTAGCAGGGGATTTTATCTCTTTGTGCCTTCTTTCCTGTGGTCGCGGCTGATCAAGTGAGTAACAACTAAGGTGCGGGGGGAGGCAAACAAGAATACCTTCATGGAAGCCGAAGGCTTTTGGCCCTTAGACGACTCGCCTAGCCAGGCCGAAGTCTCGTCGGGTAAGTACACAGTTTTGAGAATCTACTCAGGGAAATTTATCAACAAGTGTCCATAAAGTTCGAAACTGGTATGTCACCGACTTTGGAAGCAGCTTCAGCATTGGGCAGCGCACGCAAGATGTCTGAAGGTAGTTTGACTTTGCCAGGATAGCTTTCGAGGTTCCAGGAATTGGAGTGTGAGCGCGACTTGATCAGTTCCTGAGCAAGCTCGCTCATTGCATAAAGGTTCTGGGATTGCAAAGTCGGTCGTTCGACAGGTGGGAAGAGGGAATGGTATCCTCACCTCGCTGTAAGTATGTGACTCGGCATCTCGTACTGTCTTTGTCTTCATCGCTAGGTGGTACAAAAGTGATACATTGTCCGAAGACGCAATCTGATCCAGATAAAATTCAATGTATCTGGGAAATGCTGTTCGTCAGCAAAGGCATTGCTAGTTGTACTCGTGCTCACTTGGCCATTTCTTGCAGATTCTCGTGGACAATAGCGAAATCTGGGTGGTGGGCGAGGAGGTGGAGGAGACGGATGAACAACATCTCAAAGATATCGACTTTGAGTGCTGTTTTTGTAAAGAAAACTCAAAAACTGGAGGGTAACTGAGCAGGATTGCGGCATACCTGGTGGTAGACTCCGTGAAGCAAATGAGATGTATGCGATTGCCTGTGACCGCCTTAGCATTCCTCATACAATGAGTGGGCAGGGTCGCTCACCCGGCTTTTCACATCGGCCTCTGGATCGTGTACCGTCAGGAATGGAATAACGTTGAAACGTGAAGGGAGTTTTCGGGGGGTCAAGAGAGATACCAGCTTTGTCAAGAATACCATGCGGACGTTGTAACATGGATCCTGCGGGGAATTTGTGAGTTTTCAACATGACCTCGGCAGGTTATAGGGCATACTTGAACTGTGATGGCTAGCCAGATGAAAGTGGTGTTGATCGTGTTTGCGTAGGCTTCGATCTTCGATAGATGCAGTAGCGATACTGCTGCCTGCAATCGCATTCGTGACTTGACTTTTGGACTGATCAAGAGAAAAAGGTTTAGCACCAAGGCGGCTCGACAGAGAACGCATCTTACTCGTCATCTGCATCAGCTGTACAAGATCCTGAGTGTTCTAATATGCTCGTCAACATTTTCAATACGGGCGTGGTAACGTCCAAGGCCGTGGCGGATGCAGCATGCGCGAGACATCGATTTCTGCAGACTTTAAGCGACAGTATTCGCGCTTTCAAAGTCGGCGAAACATCAGCGTCTTCCACCCAGTCAGCGTCTGTGTCCATCTCATCCTGCGAACGCAAAAAGAGCCTTAGACGACATCCATGAGCGAGATTCGTAGTCACTCACTTGGTCAGGTGGTGTTGGCACCATCAGCACTTTCTTGACGAGGAAAGCCATAATCACGTCACTCTTGTGTTCGAAAGCGTCAGGCACTAATCTTGAGAACTGAGCGAGAACGGTCGTGTGTGCTACGAGATGTTGGGGAGACGCCTTCGGAAGCTTGTCTGCGATTGACTATACAACGATGAGACGACGAGGAAAGACTGAGATAATAGCGAAAAGCCATACTTCCACGACCTCCGTGCAGAGTTCTTCGCGATCTTTGGAACATGCGAGGAAACGGGCGGCAAACTTCGCATGCCGAGGGTTTGAGTCAAGCACAAATCGCATGACTCTCTCGGACGTCCGTCTATAGGAGTAGCTTGTCAAAACCAGTTTGACACATCAATTGTACAGCTTACTTGTCATTTACAGAAAGCGACTCGTCCCAGCGCACGACAGCAGCGAGCGCCTGCAACCCGACCTCTACTAACCTGGGGTTCTTCTCATCCGCGATCGCCTTCGTGAGCTCGCTAACATGTAGCTTGTATAAGGCTGGATTGTGCTTTGACATGAACGTGAGGAGAGTTTGAGCGTGTTTCTGCGTCTCGCTCGCTGTGCCCTTCTGCACACGTTTGATGAGTGTCGGGATTGACGACTGGTTGACGATCCGAAGAGTCGCACGGCGGAGGAAGATGGTCATGGTGGGGAGTATGTTTGCTGAAGATTGCTCAACTCGTCGGAGAAAATCACTCTGTAAAGGATGAGCACGGGCTGTGAAGTTATCATCCCAGACTCACTGAAGCCTTGACGAGGCCTTTCAAGTCGGTTTGGGGGTCCATACATGTTTTAAGCAACTTGTACAGCCGGCTCTCATTCGACTGTGCAAAGGATTGAAGGTCCTCGGCGGCTTTTTGAGATTCAGTAAAGAGCCCTGAGTGCTCACGATCAGACACACACTGTCACAATCATCAAGCCGACGCACGAGAGATGTGTCGGATTAGGGTGTTCAAACGATTCTTGATAGCTTCTTCGTCTTCGTCAATGATTCCGCCCTGATTGATAATCAGTCAACGGGTGGGGGGCCCCAGATAGAAGGCGTACGTTATTCTGTATGCAGGAATCTACAAAATGCTCGTATACGGTAGGTCGGCTACAGAAATAAGTACTCTTCAACCGGCACGTGAGGAGATTGCGCTTACCTGCCCTTGATCCCGCTGAAATTCAACACGGAGTTGATCGCCCGTTCGTCGAGGAATCGCATCGTGTTCAGCAACTTGTCGGTCCAGGCAACTTCATCCACCTCAACGGTCTTCGAAGATGAAGAACCTACCGAGGGGAGAGGAAATACAAAATCTGCTATAACCTGCTCTGCCACAATCCTTCGAACGTAATGATTAGTAGGCGGTGATGCAATGCGTAGTGCGAGGCTCACTTGGCCTCGGAGGTGAGACTCGAGATGTGCAGGATTTCATTCGGAATCCAAGAGAACTGCTGTGTGGCTGCAGGATCGTTGTTCTCACTACATAGAAGTTCAGCAGAAGTAACGCACGCGAGTGGGTCAATCTCACATCTCAGGATATGCTAGACTATATAGCTTTCCAAGGCTGTTCATCGCTTCAATGCGGACAGAGTTCTGAGGTATCGTCAGCTCTACCCATGCCTTTACGGAAGAAATGTGTACCTTCTTGTCCATACCTCGCCCAGCAACCGATCGCAGCTGCGCTTCTGTCACGTGATGTAGTGCAGTTTCGTAGTCCAGCTGCGAGTATACTTTGCAGACAGCAGCTCGGACTTTCTCGTCGGGGTCTAGGAGTTTCAGCCGCAGCATATCTGAATGCACGTTTCAATAAATCAGCTTCTGTCCGACGTGTCACTCGCGTACCCTCAACGACTTCTCGAGAATCTGGCAGATGTACCAGTAGCCCCTTCGCACTCTCAACGAGCTTCAACCGCACAGTTGCTGACTTGTCGTTTTTACGCATAAGCCACACGTTCCACGTTGTCGGATATTTCTTCACCAGGTCTGCACCTCCTTTCTCCGAGAACATCTCACCGAGGACCTGCGTTGCAATCAGCCGCACCTGTACCTCCTCGACGCGAAGCTCTTCCTCGAGCTGTGGTATGACGCTATGGAGGAGCGCCGGGCAAGAGCGGCTCAGTTGCTTAACGAGGTCGTGTGCTGAACGAATTTCGTCGAACTCTTCGTCACGGGAGTGTGCGACTATGATGTCGGTAAAGTACTGGCATACATGACGCTGGAGTTTATCGGCAGTGGCATTACAGACTTGGACTGCTAGTCGATACGCAGGTTGATCCATGCGCTGGAGACGACGTGAGTGCAAACAATAGGGCGTGACAATAGGTCCCTACCGTGTTCTTGTCCATGAACTGGGTCATTATCGTCTCCAAGACTTCAGAAGGCAGCGCTTGACACTCGTCAATCAATGCGACGAGGATATCAGCAATAAATATCTCAATCTTCTTCGCTAGGTCGCGTCGAATCAAGCCAAAAAAATCCCGGAATATGTCGATCATGAGTTCCTCGGCATGGGGAAGATCACAGACAAGGACCACGCTCTTGACGGTCGACAACGATTCGAGCAGGTGAAAGTATTCATTATAGTACGTGGAGTCTGCGCCTTTGAGACCTGCAGATAGCTGTCGGAAGAAGAACTGGAAGATGTCCCTGAGTTCAGTGTGTGTGTAAGGAGCATCCGGCGCGTAAAGTCGAAGGATGTCGGCGAGGCAGCAGGCAGTATAAGCCTTGACTCCTCTGTCCTTGTGCAGTAGAATTGACGTGTTTATGAGCTGGGAGCGCGCCGCGGACAGTGAATTCACGTCGACAAGCTCCTGGTCGAGTTCGGCGAGCTCTTTGTGGAGAGCTTTGAGTTTCTTGAGCAGCGCGTCGGTAGAAAAGCCTTTTCCAACGATCTTTTCGTTGAATGTGAGTTTCTTTGGCGCATTTCCGGTTCGAGTCTGAGCCACCATCGCGCAATGGAAGCCTCGGGATGAGAGTTAATAACAAGAGGCCTTTGAAGGGACAAGGCGCGTATCCTAATACTCCTAACCCTAACCTTATGGTTTGCTCTTGTTTTCGCAGAGGCGCCTAGCCGACACTGCCAGTGAACGGCCTATAACCTTGAGGTTACCGCATACCCCTTCGCTCTCAAATTCCACCAGGAGGACAGGAAGAAATGCCCCCCGCAGCAGCCCCGTCCACCCCACAAAACCGCGTCCTTCCTCCGAAAGATCGCAAAGCTTTCACGGAACTTTTGGCTCAGTACGAGGCAAGACAGCTGACGAAAGGCAGGAAAACAGCAGATCAGATCCTCAAAAAGTTTCCAGATCATGGGGGTACGACCTGCCGTGGATGTGCATGCAAGAAGACAGGGCTGATGTTATTTTATCAGAAACTCTCTGCATGAAGGGTCTGATCCTGGTGCATTTGGGCAGCAGGGAGGAGGGCGTCGAACTCGTGAAGAAGGGGATGAAGAAAGACCTCCAATCCCATATCTGTTGGCACGTCTTTGCGTTGATACAAAAGGGCGAGCGCAATTACGAAGAAGCCCTCAAATCATACACGCAAGCTTTGCGTTTCGACAAGGTCCATATCACGTCCTACCCACCCCCCGCGTTGCTCACGTCCGTTCTCCCCAGGACAATGCGAACATCCTTCGCGATGCTGCCCTTCTCCAAACGCATCTGCGGTACTTTGACGGTCTGGTTGAATCCAGATTAGCCATACTGAAGCAACGTCCTCATGTCCGCCATAACTGGGTCGCCCTCGCTGTCGCACACCATCTGAACGGAGATCTAGTTGAAGCGAAGAAAGTCCTGGAGGGATATGAGCGGTCGCTTAAGGTGACTGACATCGCTCAACACACGCCTATCATCATTGTCATCTCACGCGAAACTACAGAACGTCCCGGACTACGATGTCGAATATTCGGAGTTGCTGCTATATCATATTCGGATATTAGAAGAGCTGGGTGAAGCCACCGAAGCGCTCGCCTTGCTCGACGTGAACGCCAAATCCAGAGCCATCGTTGATCGAACTGCTATCATGGAGTACCGAGGTTGGTTATCGTCATACACTGCGATCGCTGGCGTCTGACTGGTTATCTATTAGCGCGCCTACTCTCGTCGCTCAAGTCTGCTGATGCTATGAATGCTTGGAGGGCTCTTATAGAGCACAACCCCGACTGTTACAGCTACTATAGAGGTTTCCTGTCTAACCAGGAGATCGACCTCGGTAAGCAATAACCCTCTTCCCGCTCCTATGACATGGTGGTTGACCCTCAGTGTACAGACTCGATAACGGAGGAGAATCGCCCGCAAGCTCTAGAAATACTGCGCTCATTCTCCGCTCAGCTTCCGAAAGCTAACGCGCCTCGAAGACTAGCCCTTGTTGTCGCCACAGGAAAGTCTCTCTAACTCCCCCGTCCAGCACTGCTTCCAGTCTGACTTTGCATGCAGGGGATGAATTCATGGCCCTAGTGAAACAATACCTAAGTGCCGCTCTTGTCAAAGGTATCCCGTCGCTCTTTTCCGACCTCAAGTCCCTCTACCGGGATCCTCAAAAACAAAAAATAATCGAGGAAACCGCCGAGGAGCTCCGCGAACGGTACGCAGCTGAGCGGCGTCCAGATTCATCGAAGAAGTCAGAAGAACCGACAACATACCTCTGGACACTCTACTACCTCGCACAGCACCACTCATACCTCTCTCGTCACTCCCAAGCGCTCTCCACGCTCGAAGCTGCAATCAAGCACACCCCAACATTACCTGAGCTGTACATGTGTAAAGCACGTGCCCTGAAACGCGCTGGGGACCTTTATGGTGCAGCTAAGGCCATGAACGAGGCGCGGGCCCTGGACGGTCAAGACAGATTCGTGAATACCAAGTGCGGGAAGTATCGCCTGCGAGCTGGCTTGGTCGACGAAGCGAACGAGGTCTTTGGTATGTTTACCAAGGTAAGCGAGTCTGCTGTCGTTCCAGATACCTTGCCCAGCCGCTGATCATGTTATAGAAAGATGCACCGAGCCCGGGTGCGGACCTTGAAGACATGCAATCCTGGCAATATCTCATAGAAGAAGGTGACGCTCAACAACGGAACGGAAAACCCAACCTAGCCTTGAAGAAATATTACGCTGTCGAGCGTGTAGGATACCTGTCCTCATTGAGCACGAGCTGTCCTGACGCGAGCCATATAGATATTTGACCAGTATGAAGAAGACCAGTACGACTTCCATGGGTATTCATTGCGGAAAAGCACCCTTAACGTCTACATCGAGTGAGTGGCCTGGCCTTGGCAAAGCGTGTTGAATTCTTGATACCTTGCATAGTCTTTTGAAGTGGGAAGATCAAGCGCGCTCACATCCGGCTTTCGTACATGCTGCTGTTGCTGCTGCTCGAGTCAGTGTTCAACTTCCTTCTATCTGTCCCATTTTCTGACCTTCTGGTAGATATGGGTAGCATTATACGACGATCCGTCTATTGCCACCAAGATTCAGAGTGAAGGTAGCTTACCGCCTTGAGCAGGTTATCATTCCCTAACACCTTGCAGGATCACCCTCAGATACAGACAAAAAAGCCAAGAAAAAAGCCAAGAAGGCCGCCCACAAGGACAAGGACCAGGAAGATTCGAATAAAAAGGGTGAATCAACAACTCGTTTCCCTTTCCCGCGTGCTGTGCTCAAATCTTTACGCACCCGAATTCTTTACGCATTAGGTGCGACCGGGCCAGAAGACAAAGGGCTTGAGGTCCCGACACCTAAGGACGATGATCCCGAGGGAATCAAGCTCGTTGCCGTCACCGACCCGCTAGAGAGGGCAGCGAAACTCCTTCAGCGCGTCGCAGGTCTCGTTCCGCATGACGTCAACGTGTGTTTCGCTGTGTATGATGTGGCGATACGGCGTAGTAAGTCTGGGAGGCTTTGTCACCATTCACGGTTTCTCACCTTGTGGCAGAGAAATATCTGCAGGCTGTTCAGGCCCTCACGCGCGCTCGTTCCGTAGACCCGGAGCACCCCGGGCTTCATATACGGATTGTGGACCTCCGCAAAGCGGGTACGTCTAGAGTGGGAAGTGTCTAACCCGTCGTTATCTGACGGCATAGCTGCAGTTTCTTCGTTGCCAGAACCCGTGCCTTCGCCATCGGGGCCGGTGCTCGCTGAAGCGCTGTCGGCTATTCTGTCGGAGGAGGTGTCGCTCGAAACATACAACTCCCAATATCTCCAGCAGCACTCCACATCTGCGGCGGCCATCCTCGCATCTGCGAGAGTTTCTCGTAAACTCGAGTCCCCCAGAGATGAAGTAGAGTCTTTGCTGTTCACAGCCCTGGGAGCGGAGGTTGAGCTCAGCATCGAGGTAAGCGAACTGATCCCCATGTGATGCCCGCTGACATCATGATCCTAGACCGCACTTGAGATCATCTCGTTCCTGCGGGAGATCCAGTCGCCACGAGTTGATGAGTTCCGAGCAGCCTGCGATGCACGATTCGAACTCTCGACAGTCTTCAAAACCCGCGATCAGCTCGCCATCCTGCGCAAGGAATGTGGTGGGTCTGGTGATGAGATTGAGGAGAGCGACAAGGTCGAGGTCGTAGGTTAGGGCGTATGATTGACACTTTGTAGATCCGGTCTTGAACACAAGATCACTAGTCCCTGACAAGTCGACATATTGAACTTGCGCTTTCGGGTGTGGCGTGCGGTGTTCCTTGCGGGGAAACACGGTGAGACAACGGATAGCAAAAAAAGGCCATTGCCCGGGGTTTTTCCTAGGCCCTCGGATTGCTATGGACCTAGTCCCAGAGTAAAGAAAGTAAAAACTGGACTGCCTTGTAGATTTTCGAGCAGATATAATAAGTTTCGATCGAGCTAGGCAAGGTTTCGGCCACCTAAACCTTGGCTTGCAATTGAGCTTAGACAAGCTTTAGTTTATAAATTGCTGTCCTTGTACCCACATGCATAACTGATTTTGATGCCACTGGCCCACGCCCCATTTCTCAGCAAACGCACACTTTTCCATTCCGTTTCTCATCCTTCTTTAGCTTCATTCTTTGTTACATTCTGTATTGTCTAGCTGGCGGAATATCCAACGGCTTGGTTGCTTTTTCTCGACTGCGGACGAACTCTCGACGATCGGGGTATTTACCCCAGGGACACTTTCCAGTGTTCGCATATCACGCCCTGGAATAACCAGGATTCGAGGCGCTCGCCATGTCTTCTCCACGGACAATCACGAACATCGTCGGAGCGGCGAACGACGACCAATTTGTAAGTTTCTTGCCGGGATCCGTTCTAACTGGACTGCGGTTCATAGACATGACATTCAGATAAACGCACCTCGTACAATGAGCCCAACGGGAGATGTCTCCGAGTCATCCTCCCCTCCTCCGACTTCAATTTCAAGCCATACGCAAACAAGTAATACCACTCCGCCGACTACTCCTCCGCGCGGACGCTCGGCGACACGCTATCCCGCATCTCTTGGGCCTGGCCGTGTGCCTCTCCACCGTCGTGGCACATCAAAGACATACGAACGTCTCGAGGATCTGCTTAGGGAGGCAGGCTACAAAGAAACACGGGTGTTTACTCCTGAAGCAGAGCGTGCCGAATCTGAGCAAGAAGAACGCAGACTGCGCGCTCGCGCCAGCGGGAGCGTGCGAGGCGGCGTGGGTGCGGTGGTGGGATTCTTGGCGGGGCTAGTGAGCAGGAACTCTAGTCTGGCGCGAGAGGCTATGTCTGGAGATGAAGGATCGCGTCCGTCAATGTCCAACGATGTGCCTGTCTGGTCTCCCCCGCCGTCGCCTCTCGCCCAGTTGCAGCGTGCGAAACACTTGAACGCGTCCTCTTCCGCTTCACTTTCTGGTTACTCCTATAGCACGTCTACAGAAAGCCTCCACAAGTCCCCTCGACAATCATATACGCACCTCCCTACGGATGGTCTGGTCGTCCATCGACCTCGTGTGGCACATCATCACGTCGTACAGCTCCAGCACTCATCCCGCGGGCTTCCTCATCACTCTCCGCCTCATCTACGACAGTATGTACGCCACCAATCATCTTCTAATTTTGTTGCACCAGACGTCCCGGGAAGCGCGCGGGCTTATCTCCGGCACATGGCATCAGCACCAAATATCCAACCACTATCAAAGCGTCCATCCTCGTCGGACGTGTCACTCAGATCGCATCAAGCACATAAACGCGGTGGGAAACCGTCTCGGCGCACAATCGTCCTCAACGCTGACGATATCGAGGAGTCGGACGATTATAGAGATTCCCGTGGTCATGGTATCGCCGAGCCACCACTACCCCGTAACTGGGTAGAGTCCGTTGCCAGAGCGATCTTGACTGGGGGCACTGGCGCTGGCACTGCATCTGACACCGCATCGACCAAGACGCTCTCGACACGCCAAACTACCTCCGCGCTGTCCGACAACACTAATGTGCCGCGGAAATCCGGTGGTGCAACCACGAAAGCGCGTGCACCATGGTTGTGTGCGCAAGTGCAGGAGCAGCGCTCTCGCACGAGCGAAAGCAAAGTTAGCCGCACCTGGGTCGTCTGCAGGTCTGCGCCGGCTTCGAGAGCAACCTCTAGGACAAGACCGCTTGTCAATGACGCAGATAGCCCAAAGAGCCGGCGGACGGAGGGAGGGAGGAGGAAGGATAAGATCGTGGTAGCCAGAAAGAGAGTGAAAGGCAAGAGGAGGGAGTCAGATGGCGTGCCATCTTTAGCGCGCACGAAGGCTGAGAACGAGGACTGGAGTCCGCGGAGTAGGTACCTTGGCGGATGGGGTATGAGTGGAGATATGGGTAACGACCAGCATGGGGGCTTCTCCTCTGATGAGAACGACGAAGATGATGATGATGACGAAGAAGACGAAGGAGAGTTGGACCTCGGTCGGCTTCTCGTCCCTGCCAGACGCCAGCACTCCATCCGGAGTTTGCGCAAGCACCTCCAGCGCCCATGCGGAGCAGCAGGAAGCATCCGTGGGGTCCCCCCTGCGTCGCCTAGAGCCAGCGGCAGACTCAGTCCGTGGGCGGAACCGGTCGCTGTTGAACCAGGAAGGCACCGTCGAAATTGGAGGGACGATTCGTGGGGCACAGGCAGAGGTCGTCAGTGGGTGGCAGGCGAGGAAGATGATGAAGGAGATGGGTACGGGTATGGCGTATCCGGTGGGTTCTCCGGCTCGGAAGCTAGGGCGGGGCCGAAGAGGAGGCGAGGTCTTCCTGGATCCTGGGCTCAGTGGGCTGGAGTGGGCGGTGGACAGTAGAAAGCTTCCCCCACCGCCATGGATTTGACGGGATGGATTTTCTTGGTCTGGTTGTCTGATCGTCATGCTCTAACTTTCATTTAATCATCCTTACAGTATGCCCCTTTACATAAACCCCTCGCATCCTTCCCTGACCTTTCGAACCACGTATCTTATTCAAACAAGCATATAGATGTAATTCCGACCGCAAATAAACGATCCTTTTGGACCCTTTCGAGGCTGGTGGTCACTGGCTTCGAAGATTCCGGCGGCTTGCTCAAATCACGCATATCAGAACAGTCAGTCGCGGGCGATGAAATGCATGTGGTGGATCGCATATCATGGTGTGTTTGAGTATACATAGCAGTGAAAAACAGTAGACGCAGCAACTCCGGACACGCTCACTGAAATTTGGAACCAATCAGAGTTGAGGCATCCAAATCTGTGTAAGTAACTTACGAAGGTGAGGGCAGCACCCTTCGTCTTTTTCTCGCCACCCAACTCGAAGCTATGTAACAGAGTACGTAAGCGCTGAACCGTCGTGAATGGGACATGTGCACGTACTGCTTGCAACGCTTCAGAGAAAGCTGCATCTTGTATTTGCACACTGTGCACTCCAACCGCAGCACGACCTTCTTGGTCGTCTTCGCCTAGATATCCGAAAACCCAGGTCGATATTGCGTTAAACGTGCCAATAGCAGGGGAATGCACCTTCTTGTGGAAGACGGGCTTCGTCTGACCACCATAACCTGATTGCTTACGGTCGTAACGACGCTTTCCCTGGGCGAATAGCGAATCTTTGCCCTTTTTGTATTGGGTGACTTTGTGGGGCCTGGAGAGCGCAACATATCTAAGGCATGTGCACGGAAGAGAAACAAAACTAGTGACATACGTGTGCTTCTTGCAGGCCTTGCCCTTGCAGTCTGTAGGACAGGAAAACACATCGATCCCTGGCCCCGATACAGATACATAGATTACTCACAGGTCCGGCGTGTCCTAGGATTGGCAGAACGGAACAAGGTCAGCAGTCTAGCATGGCGTAACGCACTCCGGGGAAAACACTGACTTGGGGATGTTGACCATGTTGGCGGCGTCGGCGTTGGCTTGGTCTTGAGGTCGACGATATGGGTGGGATTTCCTTACGCGGCAATCGCCGAGGCGTTGTGCTATGCAGTTCTGCAACAAGGTTCAAGTGGCGATTGAATATCACTCGGCGTTTCGGCATCTTGGTGCCTCTCTTGGGTGTTCGCGGATATATATACCATGCTGGACGCGTCGTCCGATGTCACCAAAGGACGATTGTTGGCTTCAATCCTGTCGGAATTGTTTCTTCAATACTAGTTCAATCTACTATGCTATGTCTCCCGATAGTCCCGCCCCATTCATGTCGTCGCAGACACACCTCCGGTTGGTCCTGCGCGAACATTCTCAAGGGGCAAACAGAACGTGTCAATGTTATCGCTTACACCCCTTGCGGTCGTTTCATCATCAGTGACTCTGACGCCAAAACCAACCAGGGTATTGGCACTGGTGAAGCTGCGGTGGCGCACCTCGAAGGACGCAGCGACGAGATCTGGACTGTGGTCATTACTCCTGATGGTAAAACGGTTATCAATGGGTCGGAGGATGGTACCGCGCACATGTGGGATCTCAGCACAAAACGCCCTACCTACATGCTTGAAACGCTTTCGTTTACCGCGCCCCTTTCTATCTCCCCCAATGGTTGTGAAGTTATCATCGTCTCAGACGCGAGCACCGTTTGCAACAGCACCGGAAAATAGATGACGAAACCAATCGGAGAACGTACCAACGTTGTCACTGCAGTAACTTGGTCCTCAGACCGCAAAACAATTGCCAGCGTCAAATCGTATGCGGAACTACTAGAAAAGCGGTCGAGGACTCGGCCAGTACTCCTTCATGAGATTCGGATGAGTCACTAGATCGGCTAGACTACATGCGCTCTTGTATGTGCTTCTCGAGGAGGCGCTAGCATCCGAAGGTGAATCCAGCTCTACTTTGTTCATGCTAAGCGCTGAGTAACTCGTGTTTGCGGCCAGTTGCTCGTGCTTTAACAAGCTTGGTCGCGTCTCTCGACCATCGCCATAAGTCCTCTTTGCTCTAATGTGTCCCTGTGCAACATCTACATCGCAACGATGCCGGTGTCCTTGAGACATCATTCCAAAACTGGGTCAAATACCTGTTCGCCGTCACCGTTGTTGTTTAACTATGAAGTGGACTACAATGCCCATTCCCCGGCCTAACCGGTGCTCATTCCAAGCTCATCGCTAGTTCACACAAGGCAAAATGATCATCCAACACTCAACATCACTTGAGCTCTGTTTCAATGGCCACCCCAAAAATTATATTTCTCGCACGACCCTTTCAAAAAACCATTGTTGCATTGTCTCATCCGACAGGACAACAGGGACCTTGATTTGTCCAGCGCCCGTTTTCGACAATTCGACCCTCCATTTACGGTATTCGCTGAAGGTGCCAGGCCTAAGTATTCGAATCGTTGGCTCTCCTATGGACCCTTGATCGAGGCAACGTTTGATGTTAGCATTGGAGCGACAGAGCTCGTCACGCAGCCGTTCAAGAGCTGCATGGGCATTTGAACCTTTATCCGAGGATTAGTATTGGTTGGGCGACGGTGGACAGGCCAATAAATACGATCGTGTTCACTCACCTACTGCACCCAGGATTTCAACGAGATAGCCGAATCGACGAGGCATGACCCGTTCGTCAACAACGACAGTGAACTCTTCAAAGTGCCCAATTGTCTTTTCCGTGGCAAGAATCCCATCGACTAGCTGAGTTTCCGTTGTCATCACCCCGCCCAGCGCCCCGCTGGCCAGTCGTATGGCAAGACTGTTGGACAATGCCGATTGAGATATCAGAACGACAGCTTAGTTGTGCATGCGCTGCTCACTTTCTCCGTTCTATATATTTCAGGATCGGCGCGCCGTCGCAGGGATCGAATCCGGCAACTTCTATGATGTCCCCGAGGCGATAGCGCCATAAGCCGTCGTAAGTCGTTAACACTACTTCATATTGATGTCCTGCTTCGATTTCCCACTACAGACACATCAGCCTGGCGTCGATTTTGAGTGGGGCTACACGAACTGCAGGGATGATACTCGCGTCGGTTTCGCCCAACGAGACATCAAGGTACTCGACAATGCTGTCAGAGGTGACTTTGAAGAGATTCAAATCTGTCGGATCGTACGCCACTCCAATGTACCCTTCACTCGCGCCGAGGCCTGCACTGCGCATGAGTACGTTGGGACCCAAGTAATGGCGCATCTGCCGGCTTATCGCGTCAGCTCCCCGGGACAACCGAGGGAAGCTTATGCACCTTGGGGATGACAGTAACAAACAACCCGCTTGCGATGGCGACAACTACTTTGAGATTTGGCCAAATTTGATGCAGCCACCCAGGCTGAGCTGTAGCAAGTCCGATCGAACGTAGCTCGATGACACGCGCAGGATTTGGGGTCAACTTGGGCTGGACACGTTGGTAAGCGTTCAGCTTTGCAGCCAGTTGGGCAGTTGGGATGGTTATTCACTCACTTCCAGGTACTCTCGGACATGATCAATGCCTTCATAGTTAGGTAACTCGCCTGTTTCGATGCTGTTGACGAGGGTAGCCCACTCTTCCTCCATATATCGGATCAAGTCGAGGAAAACCGTGCCGAAGATCGTGTCAAAGCTTTCTAAAGTTGCATCTGCTAACGCAAAGAAAGCATGCATTAGGAGAAAAGTGCGATAGTTTCGAATCCAGCTGACGGCGACAGGAGAAGAGGCGCCGGGCACTGAACCCGATGTAAGTCATCGTCTTAGGAAGTTGAGAAGACGAATCACTTGTTTGTCTGATCGTCCAGGAGTCCTTATCGACATCCATACGATTTCTAATCCTATTGGAGCCGGATGACAGGAGAGTAATGGGAATTTTGGCTGGTTCCCCGTCATTTCTTTGAACTTCGACTACTTGCCGATAAGTCAAGGAGTACACAACGCAAGATTTTCCCCCAGACTTTGAAGGAGGAGGGGCGAAGTTGGGTGAATAACGATATTTCGGAAAAAGTTTGGCTGTCTTCCCGGAGGTTCCGCTCGACACCGCGATGTAGTAGGGCAAGCCAGGTGAGAAAAGATCTTTCACTTCGTCCTCTTCGCAAGGCTGCCTAAGAAACTTCGAGACAAAGGGCTCATACGACTCGTAATCGGTTAGAGAAATGGTGGCGTAGTAGCTTTCCAACAGCTGATCGTCTCGAGCCTCGCCCCCGGTCTCACTGAGCCGCTCGATAGCACTTCGGAAGTCGTCGAAAACAGGAGATTCGCGCACGAAGCGGGTACGTAGATTGCTTCTAATGAGGCCGGCGAGAATGCCCTCGATGCGCTCTTTGAGTGTGCTCGACAATTCGGGAGTAAGAACGCTGACCGGCGCTGGGACGCATGGGGAAGGCATGACGAAGGATAGCGAAAACGATAACAGGCAAGATCTTCAAGATCCTTTATCAATCCTTCGACTGGTTCTTGTACTGTAGCCGAACAACACGTTTTCTAAAGTCTAGAGCAGTGTGTGCCGAGTGCCTGGCCACTTCGAGCAAAACATCGCACGACTTTACCTGCGTCATTCTCCGCCTTCACTGGATTCCCAGATCGAAATGGGCGCTCACCTGCACAATGCCCGTTCTGCACGCGATGCTCGCGACCGATGGTTCGACGATGCTTTGACTCTCGTGGTCAAGAGTAACTCCCTAGCGCCGGGCCGAATATGATGGAGACTGGATGAAGGGTATTGGTGCGTCTCGCCGTACCTTTACTGCCTGAAAACAAGTCGAGCATATATGCAGCCAAGCTGTGTCGCCGTTGAATATATCCAGACGGCCCTCCGAGGACCGACGCTATAGAGTGGTACAGGTCCCGCGCGAGTTTTCACATACGAGACAGTACACGTCTTGCATGGCCATTACCTTTGTAAAGGTGCACACGATCTTTCGTGGACCTAATCGGAACCCCAAAGAGCTATCCACAGTGGTAAGCTCGTTCACAAACCCGAGCCACCATCAGCACTCAGTCATGTGCCTGTCAGCTTCAACGCCGACTGGCCTGCAAACGACTCACTCATTCCGCGGGCGGCCGTCTCGTGTGCCAAGGAAGATTGTCAGGTAGCTGCAAATCTGCCGGAACACCTGTGATCCGCCAAACGACGGATGGTGGGGCATGTGGATGGCGAGTTCGCGACGAATTCTAAGTACCAGGAAAATGGAATAGCAATTAATGTTCCGTCTATATCCTAGAGCCCATCCTAAACCGGAATTATTAGCCCACCCAATATTATGCTCGCGGTGTACATTCAGCAACCCAGTTAGTCGGTGTCAGTTCTTTAACTCGCTGCTGGAATGCAGAGAGGGTGCAGAATTCAGGTGAACCGGGAAGATGTTTCCCCTCTGCTGCACATACGGGCAGCACCATATTCCGGTTCTTGTAGCGCATACGAACGTCTGTGTGAGGAGTCAGTACGCGATATAACAGTGGGGATGACAGCGACAGCGACCCACAGTGTTCAGATGAATGAGACTTCCACATAGTCCCGAGGAGAGTCTGCAGTGTAGTCTGCTGAGCGGGTATATCCTGTTTTTTGAACAGCTCGAACGTAACAGACGACGTGAACGGCGGCCATCTGCGAGATAAAATATGTTTGCTATCAGCAACCGACGATGGGGACAGCGCTTACTTCTCGTCGAAGACATCAAACGTACTGCAGAGTGCAGCTAACGTCGAATCATGTGTGCTGTGCACAAGGATCTTCATAGGATCCTGCGAGGGGTGGTCAACCTTGTGTTGCATCTTCTGCGAAACGTCGTCTAGCAGACGGCCCATTCCTAAGCGACGACCTTCTTCATTTTTGACTTGTTTCGGAGAAGGTTATGAAGGTTTAGTTGGACCAACGACGTAATTCAAAGAGGATGGCTCACAAACTAGAGGTAACACGATGCACAGAAATTGTCAGTACTGGTACAGCATCTCGGAGGTTTAAATTTCACCTGCAAACCATTCAGATGAAACTGCCGTTTCCTGAGAAATAAGAGATAGGCATTGGTGAAGGTGAGATATGGATCAACGACGTTGACTGCGCACTATAGCTTCAACGACATCTTCCTCCTCAAATTCTGGTGGAACTTTGAGCCCATGAGCTGTCGCAGATCGTATCTGGACGGATCTCAGTATGGGGGACCCTCTAGCTCTTGACAAAAAACTAACCGTATCGAGTACCCCTGATGCACGAGGTTTGCCGTCCACCCGTAATGGTTGCCCACCAAGATATTTCGATAGCTTCCCATCCAGTGGCTCCAGCAGAGGGTTCCAAGCAGCGGCAGCAGCTGGCAGTCAAGGAAGAAAAAATCAGTGCACGACGAATGCATGAGCACTGAAAGTCACGACCTACCCTCAGCAAACTCGAGTTCTAGTATTGCCAGTCGGGCACAGGACATGGTATTACTGACCAAATTCTCGTCGACGCCGTTTCTTGGAGGACAGAGGTAGTGAGTTTCACCCTTGTCACGTGAAGAACACCTAAAACAACGCGACCTACCGCACGAGAATAGCAGGTACCACCTCAGGATCGCACTTAGATGCTGGGTACAGGCCATGAACAATGTGTTGAAGGGATTCGACGGTCCGTGGTATATTGGTTGACCTGGGGCGATTTCATACTCTGTGTCAAACAAAATGCCTATCAACCTACCGGAAGTAAGCTTCTTCGTTGCGTTGTAGAATATTCGGTAGGAAGCCTAGTCTGGGATATCATAGATCGACTATTCTATGAGTGAATCGCAGCCGAGAACCAACAACCCACCTTTCCACGTACAATTGCCGCAGTGCGGCACCGAAGTTGTATGTTGACTGCAAGTATAGAAGGCTATGAGCGCGTGTTCCGTGATACAATACAAACACAACAACTCGCCTCTTTTCCTACGTCTGTAAGCTCACCTAATAGACTGCAGATGTCAATATCAGACGCATGCAACTGGGGAATGGGGCATGCTGGGACTTACCATAGCCCTTCCGCAGTGAGGCCACTTCTCGTCTCCACAAGCTTTTTGACTCGTATGGGTTCGTCGTCGTGACCAATAGGGCCAGCAATGAGCTCCCTAAAGTTTCTCGCAGCATGACACAGTTTCCAGTGCTCCGGTATGGATGCTGGTGGTTCTGACAAGCGCACTTTTACTGGAGTTCTCTCGCCTGAAGAAGGCGACGCGTGATATATTGACATGAGCAAAGCCGCGGTCTGTAAACACTGCTTCGCGACTGACCGTGGCGAACGTATACATGGACTTGTTCCAGCTTCAATTCTGGCGGCGCTACAGGGTAGCCTTCAACATCCAAAGGTTCCTCAGAAGCCTCCACCCAAAAAGTGAGTAAATAGCAGTCCGAGAATTGAACATTCATACTTACATTGACTTTACTACTGTTGCCTCCTGTGCTCGCTGTCATGGTGGTGGCTGGATTGATCGAAAAAGACGGCCGCGCAAACAGCAGTGTCACGGAGATAAGAGCAAGTAAGAGGATGCGCAAAGTTTTTGCTGGGCAAACGTTCAAGAGCGAGGTTGCCATAGGCCCTCACACACTGTCACGGTCCTTGGCGGGTGGGTAAACAATAAATAGCCCGTAAATCTTGTAGCGGCCGCCCACGGATCGTTAGCGTTGTCACGGCGCGCGTTATACCGGAATCCCACAACAGCCCAGGTTTGGGCAGTGCTCCTCCTTTGACCTTGCTCTGTGAAGAGGAGAGAAGAGGGAAGACAGTCAGAAAAGTGAAGCTGTGCTCGCAACGGGAACAGCGCCCAAGCCAAGCGCCCTTGTTCCGGTCTTTTTGGTTTGCGCCCTTCGTCATCAGGCGTTTCGAATTCACTGACCGCCCTTTGCACAGAGACGATCTCAAAATACATTATGATCATAATGTTACAACAGGAGATGAAGGTAGAGACTGTACAGCTCGCCAAGGGTATCATGCCACCTCGGGTCAGCCCACTAGGGCTTAATGGCGATCTTTAGGGCACCTCTGCTGTTCATCTTGTCCAGTGCCAGCTGGTAGTCCTCCAACTTAAAGACGTCCGTCACCATACCCTTCACCTTCACCTTCCCACCATCGAGGTAAGCAACCGCGCGAGGGAAGCAGTATGTCTGAGAGAAAGACCCGATAATCTGCAAAGCGAGGTCAGTACGCCAAACCAGGGCGAGAGCGGTATGTCCCTTACCCTGATCTCGTCCCCGAAAATCTTGGATGGTGGCCAGTGCACAAGAGCCTTATTCTCGTACACGCCGTAGATCATCAACGTACCTCCCCTTCGCACGTAGTTGATGGATTCGTTGGCGAGTTTCTCGACACCGGTAGCCTCCACCACAACATCGAACCCGTATGGGTTGTCGCTCTTCAGTTTGGCCCATTGAGCTTCGGGGTTCTGTCGGTCAAGCTCGATATACTCATCCCCAGCCTCCAGCTCCTTCGCAATGTCCATTTTAATACCTTTGTTTGCGGCTATGACGACCCGAGATGCACCATTCAGCTTCAGCAGCTGTGCGAGAATGAGCCCCGTGGGACCAGCGCCGAGAAGGAGGACCTCAATGCCGACTGGGGGGTTCAGCTTATCGAGACCATGAATGGCACATGCGGCAGGCTCCAATAGTGTCGACTCCTCATCAGTGAGATTCTTGATTTTGTATAGCTTCTGTTGCTTACTATACGACAGGAGAAATCAAATTTGGTACTCGGGGAAAAGGTGGCTCTGCTCCACTTACTAAACGATGTATTCGGCGAAGCCTCCATCCTGGGTTACTCCTCTTGCATTAAAGTCTTCGCACAGGAGTGATTGCCCACGTCGACAATAGAAGCAATTACCGCACTGCCATGGCCAAAAGCGTCAGTACCCTTCAATTTCTGATACTCAGAAATCCCTTACAGTAATGCCCACGTCAGCAACACAGCGGTCCCCTATTTCGAAACCCTTCACATTCTTTCCCATTTCCACCACCTTTCCGATGGCTTCGTGTCCGGGGATAAGCTAGTGTACGCATGCGGTAAGAAAGCTATTGACATCACGCCTCTGATAAGGAAGGGTTTCACCGGGAACTTGGAGATGAATTCTCCGTCATGGATGTGACCGTCTGTCCCACAGACGCCTGGATAACGATCAAACGCGCTAAATTCAGCGTCTCCGCGCATCACGCGACTAATTCCGACGAGCACGAACCACAACATGTCACTGGATAAGAGGTGAGTATTGTGGTCACCAACATCGTATGGGTCCGTACCTTTCAAGAGGACGTCGTCGTCGCCGACCTTTGGAATTGGGACCTGCTTGATTTCAAAGTCCTGGGGCTGTATTTGATTTACTTTGGTCACGTCCCCATCGTTGGTTTATGGTGGCCAGGACCAACCTTGTTGTACCAAAGCGCTTTCATGGTACCTTCAGGCATGATGACGGCGTTGACAAGGGATATTTCGGAGAGGATATGGAAGGAAAATGAAGAAGAGAGAGCTGATTGTTATCCAAGCAAGCATCCGACCTTTATACTCGTGATTTGAGCAGATAAAAGTGGAGGCGCGTTCCATTTTGGTAATTTTGCTGATAGCTAGGTACATGACGTCACAGCGATGTGACAGCGAGCAGAAGGTCGCAGAAGGTACCCCCAAATTTAATTTAGCAATACTTTCACACTTCGCCACACCTAACCCTAGTTTAAGGTCTTCGTAAGAGACATAGGGTTAGCTTCGGCAATGGCTGATCATTAGGGTCGGCAAGCCACGTGCACCGTTATTTTCCTCTCTGGTTTGCTTGGACAAGCATCTCTCGGTCCACTATGCTCTAAGACCTCCAAGACTTTCCGAACGCTCGCAACTGAAAGGTTACCCTTTCGAACATTTCTCTATACAGGTCTGCGTCTTCAATGGATCCACGCCATGGAACGTTTCCAGAAGGAACGACCGAGCCATATGCAGGCTCGGCAGACTCACCCACAACGCGTGCGGTGAAGGATATTGCATTTGGAAGCGTGAGTTTTACAAGCTTAGTCCGACCCTTCTCAACATACTCACATGGCGGCAGATCGCGGGTATGGTGGCAGAAGTTTTTGAATATCCATTTGATCTGGCAAAGGTTCGACTCCAGTCGCAAGTGCTGGATGGTTCCGCACGCTTTGGAGGTCCTTTAGACTGCCTTATGCGGACATGGAGAGATGAAGGCGTACGAGGGCTCTATCGCGTGAGCAATACATTTATGCTGGCATTGGAGCCTATTGTAATCTTTGCCTTGTAGGGTCTCCCCGTTCCCATCTTCGGGTCCATGGCAGAAACAGCGGGCCTTTTTGTCGCCTACAGCCAGCTACAAGGCCTCATTCGCTGGTCCAGTAATCTATCCCAGTCTAGTCCGCTCAGTATATCGCAACTCGGTTTAGCTGCAGGAGGCGCTGGCTTTTTAACAAGTTTCATCCTGTCCGTGTGTCGATGTACATCACACTCTCGTTTCATTATTCACCATCGACTGACCTTCCCTTCTGCTACAGAACACCCATAGAACTCATCAAATGCAAGATGCAAGTCCAGATGCTCTCTGCACCGCTCCGAATACCCGACCTGGGGACGACTCCCCCATCCTTTGTGCTCGCTTCTACGAATGCCTCAAATCCGCAAACATCTACGGACCGTAGAAAATCTGTTTTATCCCCTCGAAAGCTTCCCGGACCATTTACCATTATCTCTAACATAATACGAACGTCTGGAACCCGGGGTCTATGGACTGGCCACACTGGCACAATGATACGAGAAACAGGAGGCACAGCGGCATGGTTTGCTTCGAAGGAATTCATTGCCTCCCTTCTCCAAGCACGACGTACGCCTACACAACTCTCCTTGGGCGCGTCAAGACATTCTTTCACGCACAATTCTGCAGAGGGCTCTTCAGGTGGTGCCCTCGCCCTCACCCCCTGGGAGTCTGGTCTCTCGGGCGCCCTAGCAGGAGGTATCTGCGTGCTGGCGCTGTACCCGGCCGATACAGTGAAGTCTGCCATTCAGACTGCCGAGGAACTCCGGCCGCCGGATACCTTTACCCCTTCACGGGAGATTCGGCGCAATGTTGGGCCGTTCTGGGGAACGGCGACCGCGATGTACAGGGCGCAAGGGTGGAGAGGGCTCTATGCTGGTTGTGGAATGACCGTCGCGCGAGCTATTCCTTGCAGTGGGATCGTGTTTGTGGTTTACGATGGGCTAAATCAGCGGTTTGGGCCGTAACGTCGGTGGATGGATGGATTTACCTATGTCGATCATCTTGAGGAGCGCATTACATCCATATATAATCTAGAGACTGACTAGACCTTGCATTTTGTACACACCTCCTTACAGCACCCTAGATATCACCTCTCCCCGTATACTGACTGCCCGTGGTCTAAGATAGGTCTTTTGTAACTATGGTAGGTCCCTGAGGTCCGTCTATCGGTGTAACTCGGGTCCCCCTCCCCTTGGTTCTGGCATCCGATATCCGAATCGACTGCACCTCATCTCAGTTCTTTGTTTTAAGTGAACCACTTACCATGAACTCGAACGACACCGATCTTTCCAGCGAGCTTCTTGTTGCTCAGCTTCTCGAACAGGATCTACTGAACCTGCGCTATGCTCAGGAGGCTGAAAAACTGCAGCTTGAAGCTGTCATCTCTGTTTCGGCGCTCAAGAGTGGCAAGCTACCCAAGTTTTCAAAGAACAAAAAAGCTGGAAACGTCATCGCTGCGAATGCTTCGGTCATAACGAGCGACGATGCAGACATCGCGATGGAGCTCTTTCTTGCCGATGCACGCACTGGAGGCGACAGGGCATTCGCGGAGTCTCTGCAGGTCGCGCAGGACGCGTCTGTCATTACTGGAAGACATTTTGCCCAGAAACTAGCCGCTGAGGAGAAGAAATTCCTTCTAGATGCTGAGTTTGCAAGAAGGCTGCAGAATGCGAACGATAATGGAGAACTTGATATGGATAGTGTTAAGGATGCAGAAAGGTATATTGTGCTTTGGCCCCTATCGTTCTATGCGTTGACAAGACTGTTTTATTAGCCTCCTAGGCCGCGACACGGTGGATAAGATTCTCGTAAAAGTTTTTTTTTCCGAGGCTTTCAATACACTGATATGTATTATAAGGCTGCCGATCCAAATGAGAAAGGTAAAAACAAGGCTGAGCAAGGCAAGGGGAAAGCGAGCGGGGACGACAGTCGTCCTACGAAGCGCATAAAAATTGAGGATGCCACGCATCTCAAAGGTGCAGGTGCTCATCAAGGGCTCGGATGACAACGATCATTGACGGCCTTCTGGCAAAATCTAGGCAAATTCAAAGCTGACATAGATGACGACATCAAGTGTCTGTGGCCAATTTCCAGATATTTATTGACCTTGACTGATGTGCAAAACTATAGTGGAATTTGATGAGGACATGCACGACGTAAAGCCAACGCTCGCAGAGGATCTCCCCCTTTGTGGTATTTGCTACGAGCCGTTCAAAGCTACACATTCTCCCGTCACAGCTTCTCAGAGCGCAACCAGTTCAAACCGTCTCCAGTTTGGCCTGTGTCTCCCTTGCCCCAACCAGCACTCGTACTGTTTGTCATGCCTTGCCTCTTACATCCAAACCAAATTGGATCCCGAAGGCGAAGGTGGAGGTAATCCTGAGGTTAGAGTCTTTCCTATTAAGTGTCCGGAATGCCCGCCTACCCAGTGGGAGGATGGCATTTCGGATGACATCGCGCAGAGGGTACTCTCTGAGAAGAACATGGTTTTATGGGTATGTCTTCACTTTCGGTGCAAGCTGACATCTGTTTATATACTTTCATACCTGACAGCACCGTCAACGGCTGCTCGACTCCATAGAAAGGCATTATTGTCCTAACCCTCGGTGCTCAGCGCTTGTACAGGTGCACGACGACCCTAATGAGCCAATGGCGTCGTGTCCTTCCTGCAGTGAGGTTATGTGCGTACCTTGTCGGGTGACATGGCACAATGGTACGTCACAATCTCGCTATTTTTTGTGGAAGGTCATACAACCAACACTGTCGTGTTAGAAATGACTTGCGAAGAATATCAGGTATGCTCTTCTCTTTGAGAGAAGGTAGTCTCAACATTTCGCAGGCTCTTCCAGATGATGAGAAATCGCCAGAGGATCAGCTTGTTTTCTTGCTAGCCAAGGTGAAGGTTCATCTCGATCACACTGGCTCATTCTCTAACACCCAATTATAAGGCGAAGAAGTGGCGGCGCTGCCCAAAGTGTGCAGTACGAGGCCTCCTATCCTGTAACAAATGAGGCGCTAACGCGAGGTTCGCAGGTGCTTGTTGAGCTGACCCATGGCTGTAACCACATCACTTGCTTCTGTGGCACGCATTTTTGCTTCAAGTGTGGATGTAAGTCCTCCCGGGTGCTATATGAAAACCTTACGCTGATAGCTGGGGTCGCATAGCCCTGTGGGACAAGGTCAACACTAGATGCACAAGGGTCCCGTCCTGTGAGTTGTGGGACGAGGAAAACCTGCTCGAGCAACGCGAGCGCGAGCGCCAGAGACAAGCCGACAACAACCAAAGGCAACAGCTTGTGCAGCCCCAGCCCGCACCTGCCCCTCCACCTCCCTACTTCCCTCCCCAATATGTCCCTCCCCATATGCGAGTGGAGCCTCAGTACGTCCCTCCCCATATGCGAGCGGAGCCTCAGTACGTCCCTCTACGTACGCGAGCAGCCGAACTAGAATGGATGCACGACCCAAGTGAGTATCTGCCAAACGGTCGTTCTCTGGCATTCTTGACAGTGCATGGTAGACATCGTCTGCGGCCGCCACCCGTTTACCACCGACATGATCCGCTCGCTCGTGTGTGGATACTGCAATGCACGTGCAAACTCGATGGCCGATCTACTCTACCACCTTTCTCATGTCACCCACCACGCCGTTTTTGCCTGCTGTGGGCGTTTCTTCGCGCGCGAAGTGGATTTCGACAGACATTGCCAGGCTCAGGTGCATCGCTTCGGAGGTCATGTGCACACCGTGGATAGCCCGGCTCGTGTACCGTGATAGTTCTCTTTTCCTTGCCCGGGGCGAAACGCTGACAAAACCCGCTTTGTTGGAAGGTCATAGGAGGATCAAGGATCAGTGTGTACATCGTCGTGATCCTCTGGGGGCGAGAACATGTGAAGACAGTCGAAGTTAAGGCATGGTGCTCGTTGTAATAATACTAATTGAAGGCGGGCACTTTGCCTGTTGTCACAAACATCCTCGCTTCGCCTACGGCATGCCACATTCATCTGAATCGTCAAGATTAAATGGAGCCGGGGTACAGTGGACACATGAGCTCTCCCCTCGAACGCAGGTTCGCACTGACCTATAATACCCTCGGAGACCCTCGGCTTGCCAGCGTCGATGTCTCGAAAGGCGCTATAGCGAATGACTTCCACCATTAGGTACGTCGTTCGGATCGAAGACGTAGTAGCTCGCCGTCGGCCGCTCCCCTTATCTTCGCCCCACCACGGCTCTCCTACGAAGATAGCCACCGTCACGAGATCCCCTACTTTCCATCACGTGGAGATAATTCCCCGCGCAATCGTCCCGGATTCCGCGATTGAGGAATAGTAATCTCTTCGATATTTCTCATCCATGCAAGCTATCGGATTTTGTCTCCCTTACAACGACTTATACTCAGCTGAAATGTAGGTCCCACCGCAGGCCAGGTATACCTGTGTTGACCTTCCATCGTAGTGACAGATCATGGCCTCTATGAATGCCGTTTACTATCATGCTGTATGTTCTCGGACTGTTACCCCGATACTGGAGTAACTCTCGCCCCGTAGCCCCGTCAGTTTGAACTGCGCTCGGTCCCCGTTCCAGCGATCGCGGACGACGAAGTGTTGATCAAAGGTGATCAAGGACATTTGACGCTCCGAGGATTTCGCTGAAACATCTGCTAGTCACCTGTTGCGGTACGCCACTGTTTATCTGGGTAAGGTGTGCACGAGACCAACACAAAGGTTAGGTATCTGTGGGACCGATGGCCATGTGCACGAGGGGGAGTTCATCGCCAAATTTCCAGTGGGTTTGAACGTCAGTCAGTTTATATCGTGCTGAATTTGCCTGCAGCTTGTCCCGGGTCACGAAGTTGTTGGAACTGTGGCACGTACAGGGAAAGGGGTGAAAGGACTCACTGAAGGCGATCGATGTGTTGCCGATCCGGGAGTCACGGTAGGACCACCACTGGGATCAGTGTAGCCGCAGATACTTACCGGAATATAGTGCGATACGTGCTTCTACTGCCGACGGGGGCAGTCGCTGCTGTGCGAGAACTTCAATGGTCGAGGCGTCACCATGGCGGGCGGTTTTGCCGAATATGTGGTCTTGTTGGTGTCTTTATGCTTTTCTCACTCCCATCACTACTCACCCCCCTTCATCGTAGCGAAGCCAAGAAAGTGTACAAAATCCGGAACCTGAGCGATGAGGAGGCCACACTAGTAGAGCCTGCCGCCTGCGCCATTCACGGGATGGATAAACTGAACGCGGCCGTTGGCGTTGAGGCGCTGGTCATTGGGGCCGGTCCTACTGGCCTGATTCTTGCTCAGCTCTTGAAGCTGAACGGCGCCTCCAAAGTGGTCATAGCTGCCAACAAGGGTATCAAAACTAAAATTGCGAAAGACCTTGACGCCGGGGATGAATACATCGAACTCGACAGAGCCAACCCAGGTGCACAGTGGGAGCAGATCAGGAAGGACTACCCATATGGCTTCGACGTTGTCGTGAGTTGTTGAATGCCTGGAACTTGCTTCTTGGTTACTAAACCTCTCTTTAGGTCGAGGCTACTGGTTCCGAAAAGGTCGCTAACGACTCCATCAACTATGTTCGGCGAGGTGGAACGCTCATGGTCTATGGTGTTTACTCCGATGACGCTCGTGTCCATTGGCCACCTTCCAAAATATTTGGAGACGAGATCAGGGTATGAGTCTCAACGTTATCTATCGGGAACCGCATCACCATCTTCGTCTAGATCATTGGCTCGTTTGCGCAGACCCATTGTTTCCCTCGGGCGGTGGCCTATCTCGACAGTGGTAAAATCAAGGTGAAAGGAATGGTAAGCAGACCAGCATGAGAATATCCTGGCAAGAGATCTTACCTCCTATCACGATCAAGGTCACGGACGTGTACAAGATCAGCGAATACCAGGAGGCGTTAGACAAGATGAACAGCCGCAGTGCTCTTAAGATCGCAGTGAAGCCATGAGCTCAGGCTCCCGAATGATAGCACATACAGAATGTCTGTGACCCTGTGTGCATGGGAGTTGAGCGGATCATGGTGCCGTATTTAGTTAGGATGGCATCGACCCCCTCTTTCTTTCTTCCCAAGACTCAAAAATATGAACCTCTGCTCCTCGAGGGCACAATTCGGAGTCTGTCGCGATAGATCGTACGATTGGCAGCGATAATTTCACGTCATCCGCGTTTACAAAGCGAACCGACGGTCAACCGAAGAACAGATTCTCATGCAGCCTTCCGCTCTTTTTGCTTCATAATCTGATAGTAGACAGACAGCAGCAAGGCCATCATGCTAGCTCTTCTTGGCGGCTTGACTGTCGTGTCGTTTGTTCTCTATCTTTATGCACGAATTAACGATAGGAAACTGACTCAGCTTCCTCCGGAAGCTGAGACCTTTTCTCCCGAGCGTTTTACACCAGAACTTGTCCGTGCTGCTGCCACGAGGCTTGAAAAGTCTCCTATCACTGTAAACGACTCTCTCCCCCCGAAAACTGGTCGTCGGTACATTGTAGTTGGCGGTGTAAGATCGAGGTTCTTTTGTGTGTTCTTTGACCTTGCCGGCTGATGATTTGATATCAGGCTGGTTTTCTGGGTGGATGGATAGTGATCCAGCTACTTCAACGAGGTGAAGACCCTCGTCGGATACGGATTTTGGATATTCGCCCGCCTACCCGACCTGACCTGAGGAAAGGCGACGCTCAGAAGGTCGCGTTTTTTAAAGTCGACATTTCGGATCAGAAAGCTGTGAACGATGCCTTCCAGGCGCCGTGGCCTGCCTCTGGGACCGTCATGGATTCACCTGAGAACGATATCACCGTCTTCCATACTGCGGCCAATATTCGTTTTTATGAACGGCATCTCGCACTCTTACCCCGGTCTACCAAAGTCAACTGCAGCGGCACCCAGAATGTCATCAATGCAGCGAGGTCTGTAGGCGTCACTGCACTAATCTATACTTCTTCGGGTTCAATTTCTGTCCGGCGGTCTCGTTTTTGGCTATGGCCATGGGAAACGGAGCCACAGTTCTTCGTACAAGTGCTTAACGATGACGACAACCTCATCCCCAAACACCACGATGACTTCTTCTCCAACTATGCCGCATCCAAAGTACTTGGTGAGCGCGCGATTCGTGCCGCAGATAGAACTTCCTCGGGGCGGAAGGTCCTCAGAACGGGATGCATCCGACCAGGGAATGGAGTTTTTGGGCCTGGCGGAGACATCCTTTGCGGCGCGTACCTCGTTCGCAAGCATAACCCTACGTGGGTTGGCCATATTTTACAGTCCTTCGTTTACGTGGAGAACTGCGCTTTAGCGCACCTGTGCTACGAGCAGCGCTTGATAGATCTGGGACGAGGGAGAACGTACCCGGACATTGGCGGGCAGGCTTTCACTATCACTGATACTGGGCCACCCGTCACGTTTGGCGATGTTCACGTCGCCCTTCATACTCTTGACAGCGAGACTGTCTTCCCCGTCTTTTCGACCACCGCCATGCTCCTGGTGGCACAAATAATTGAGGCAATATACTTGTCACGGGCATTCCTTTTATCGTCCCCATCCTTCCTTTGGCGCACCATTGCGCGCCTTATACCCAATATCGCTGGAGACATTGTCAATCTGCAACCATCTCTCTTCGCTCTCACCTCTGTACATCTCATCTTCGACGATTCTCGGGCCCGCCTACCTCCTGCACAGGGAGGTCTAGGCTACAATGGCCCATTCACTTCATTAGATGGGCTATGCAAGACGGCAGACGAATTCTTCAAAGCAGATGGGAATGGGGAAGAGCGATCGCAATCTGGCGGCATTAGCTTCGGGTTTGGCCTTATTCGAGCGTCGAGGGGTGTGGACAAGATGCAGAAGAAAGTTAGTGAACAGCTGCATGTAGAGGCTGTCGACGTCCTGAATTGACGATAATACCCGGATGCTCGTCTCTCTTGATTTCTATGTTAGCGGTCGAATCAGCTTGTACTGATGGACTTGTCCACACGGGGAGACCCGAGCCTGTATTATAAAGTCGCCCCTTCGGGCAAGGTGCACCTCGCGATGCAAGCGCCACGTTATACCGCGGTCCTGGATTGCTCTTTGAGTGCAATCTCTTGCCAATATGCAACCAGCGCTACACTAGTCATGTGTACCGCTGCATCATCACCTTCCTCCGAATCCTCGTGCTGGATAATGCCACTGGCACGGATCGCCCCTAGGACCAAAAAGTTTAGCTAAGCAGGTTACGCTATGGCAACCGCGCCGGCTGGATTATATCTGCTCATAAAGGGGTCTCTCCTCAACCGAGTCATCACGTTGACAATGTCTACTCGTATTCCGCTGATTTATGTGCGCGTTTCCCCCAGTTCTTAGTGTTTACCATCCTGATCGCCTTGTATTTTGTTAGGGAGCTGCATCGTTTGGCGCGAAAAGCCCACAGTCGGTAGGGGCCCGCATCAACACGTTGGAGGACGCACAGCAGGTGATCGACCTGTTCGTCAGCCACGGGCACAAAGGACTGGACACTTCCCGCATTTATGGTGCAGGTTCTTCCGAAGAGGTACGACCTAACAACACGGTCTCTGCGGTCAATACTGATTTCTTGGACGAAGTTCCTCGGTCAGCTCGACTTGAAGGGCTGTGCGATAGACACGAAGTACTTTTCACTGTCCATTGAACCATTGAAACCCTCGTTAATAGCCCCTTTTAACACTCAGAGCATTTCCTGGCCGTCCTAGAGCATTTAGTCCTGGTGGCTTCGCACCTGACAAGCTTCGAGTATCTCTTGAGCAATCTTTGAAAGCTCTTGGAAAACATAAAATCCGGACTTTCTTCCTTCATTGCCCGGACAGGAGTGTCCCTATCGAAGATACTCTACGGGCGGTCAACGAGTTCCATAGGGAAGGCCACTTGTGAGCTCTTGCACGCCACGCTTTCTTTTGGAGTCCGTCTGACCCCTTCGACGCAAGTGAGGAATTTGGGCTGAGCAATTACAATTCTTGGGAGGTACGCTAGTTTCTGTGAGTTTTATTTACGAGGCTTAACAGCGCTTTGTCGCCCAAGGTTGCGGAAATAGCTTGCATTGCTACCGTCAATGGTTGGGTCAAACCAACGGTATACGAAGGGGTGTACAATGCGGTCGAGCGGAACGTCGAGATAGAGTGCATACACATTATTGCTAAGGGTAACATAACGCTGATCCTCGCTGGTAATCAGACTCTTCCCCTGTCTGCGACACTTCGGCATCAGGTTCAGTGCCTACAGCCCTCTCGCGTGCGTCTCAATGGTCCGCTCGAGATGCGACTTCTTATTATTTTGATAACCTGCAGGGGTGGATTGCTGACTGGAAAGATACTGTCTGAAGACGACATGCAGAATGCGTCTGGCAGCAGGTGGGACATCAGCGTATCGCCTATCGCGCAGGTCCTTCGAACGAGGTATGCTCCCCTGCTGCCCGTGCTTCGAGAGTTGAAGGCTATCACGGTCGGTCGACCGCGTTCCACGTGGATGGAATTCCGAAGCTAACACACTGTCTGTGTGGCAGGACAAGTATAATATCCGTCTCTCAGAAGTCGCGCAACGGTGGCTGCAGCACCACAGCGGACTTCAGCCCACAGACGCGATCATCATAGGTGCTAGTAGCATAAGCCAGCTCGAAACCAACTTGAAAGAATGGTACGTTGGATTGGTCGCCGCGACTTCCATTTCACTCCAGCTTACGATGGCTCCTGGTTTCTCCTTCGATAGCGCCGGGGGGCCGCTTCCTGATGACATCCTCGGGCTGCTGGAAGATGCCTGGAAGCAGGCGAAGAGTGTTGCTCCTCATTATGCCTTCTAAGACTTCCGAGAATGATACTGTCTTCGTTCTAGATCCCGACCCGGCTTTTCCTGTGTATCCACTAATGTAAAGTTTGCGGTCGATATATTTACGACAATCAAACGAATGGTCGGTCAAGGTCATATGCTCCGTGTTCATGGACACCAATGGAGTTTGGACGGGGTCTAGACGCCCTTCACACAGACACCCTGGCACGTGTAAGATGCAGGATATATTGTATAACACAAATGAAACAACGCTCTAATACGAAGCTACGCTTTCGACTGAGGATCCGAATGCCACTTGACTCTCGGTTTCCTGAATGAATCTGCATCCCCAGGACCAGGGTAGTCCACAGTCACCGAATGCTCAACATGCACCCGGATGTCCAGTTCCATATCGTTCGCCGAGCCGATGCCAGGTGATGCCGGCCCAAACTCAACATCGAGTGGTCGGCTTTTCTGGCTCTCGAACTGCGAGCGAAGAGCATTGGTGACGTCTCGCCCGGTATGCAGCTGGCGTGTGAGGATGACCTTATCTAGGCGCCCATCCCCGAGGTCGGCAGACATTTCTAGGGGGGGAGCGGTAAGTGTGAGTGGTGGCATTGATGGTGGGATAACGGGGTTGGCGTATTTCGGGGTATATTGGATGGGGAGGAATGGAAGGAAGGAAGTGGACATAAAACGTACCTCGGAGATGGATCAGGATCCGCTGGCTCATAATCCAGGTGACCGCGTATCCTAGTGACGCACTATCGATGGGATAGGCTCGTGAGCGCTTGAGGCGATACTTCAGATCAGATGTTCTTACCCTGAAGACTAATGATGGTCAGCGTTAGGGAAAGCGTCCTTGCTATTCGGAAATGAAAACTCACTTGCAGTGCTTCATCACTGGCTCGGTAAAGGATCAAATTCAACACATTAGAGCCTATGGAGGGTCAGAATGCAATCGCCTGAAAGTCCGAAGTACGTACCCGTCAATACAACAAAATATCCGAGGCCATCGTATATCATCCTGAGTGGTCGTCCGTAAGCATAGAGAAGTGGAAGCATACAAGGCGAATACATACACCCGGATTAAACGGGCGAATCTAGGAGATAAAAAGACAGTCACATTGAGCCTCTCGGACGGGGAACAAACAGAATAAGACGTACCTCCCACTATGTGTGTTGAATCTCAACAGGTATATGGTAGATATCACCAAAGTCCCAAGATCATAAAGCATAGACACAAGATAGTAGAAAGCAGATAAATGAGGCCCTGAGTTTGCTGGTGTGCAACTGATAGATACTTTAGCAAGCGAAGACATCAGGAGAATGTAGGTGACCCTACCTTCCCTGTATCATAGAATGGTCCGAGCACTGTCAGATTGTGCCAACATTGAGAGAGAATGACGTACATCGACGGAAACAGCTAGGGACAAGGGCATCAATGACCCTACTTCCAAAGGGAGACACGATCACTTACGAATACGATTGTACATGTTGGTGAACCATTCCATCTGATCGAGCAGGTAACCTCAATACAGTTTCTAGGCCAACCAAGCTAGGACTCACCGTGGTCACGAGGACGAAGAATATCAGTAATCCTATTCCCATCCTTCTGCTTCGCCTCGTGATGTTGAAGGTTCTATGCGTTAACGATGAGGGGACATACAGGAGATCCCAGTGTTGGCGACTTACCTGACTCCTAAGATTACCTGCGACACCATAGTCTGAATGACTGGAGAGAGCTCAGCTCAGCGTTCAGTGGCGAGTCACAAATCTCACCTTTGAAGATAGGCGCGACAAGAAAGAACCCCGGACACGACTCCGGCGTGAAAGTCGTAGCAAACACGCCATAATTACTGACGACGATGACAATGATACTAAGATACCTGCAGGACGGAGTAATGAATAGTTAGTCCTCCGAATGAGGGAACGGGGAGCTGACCGAATGAGCACAAACAAGACGCAAGCAAGACTAGGGTTGATCATGTTAGCTGATATGGATAAACATTGCTCGGTGGGTGCTCACCTGAGGTGGAGGATGTGTGACTGACTTCGGTAGAAGCGGTATTCCGCAGGGAGAGTTATGATATAACTGGCGGATCGTGAGTACTGGGGGCGACCAACGGCAATCACGGAGACTTACTCGTAGGCAGCAATTGATATGGATGCTATGCGCAAGTATTTCTCTGTTGAAACATTGTCCACAACCGAGACATCGCGTCGGTCCATTGCATGCCAAAGGGAACAAAAAGTGCCAAAGAGGTCACTGGAGCAAGAAAGGGCTGCTTAAATACAGATTCAGTTCATGAAAATGGGTGTTCCTGGTGCCGTTCTAGAAAGGACGAGGTAAATGAATGAGCAAACCTGTAGGCTTCTTCTCGTAGGCTTCCTCCGAACTCGAGCGTCGTGATTAGATTCCGAAATAGACTGGCACTTCTGTACAATGGAGAAGGAGAATACGTGTTTACCAGCGACTATTGGTGGGAGGACGAGATAGAGAGACTGCCCTGGACATTGAATTATCAATTAGCAGTGCCATGTCACAAAAAGAAAAAGGGGCAGGCTTGAACCCACTAAAGGTACCGCGGCGGAGGCTTGGTCAGAATGGCGGTCCATGTCATGTCAGCCTTTGCGTGAAAGATGGACGTCTCGACGACAGACGCCCGTCAAAAAAAATAATCCATCATTCGGTCCGTCTTTTTTTGAAAACATCTCCGCATCTTTCCCTCGGACGAGTGATGTGGCCAGAGCTTTCGCAGAGTCTCAGTCAACTCAGACGCCTTGAGGCTTGCAGGAGTGTCTTCAAACTGGAAAAACAGGTAACCGTTACTCGCAAGGTAAACACGAGGATGCTGGCAAGGTTTACCACACCTTGCAACCGTTCAAGTAATCGGGAGCTTGGGTCGAGGAAACTCAGCAGCGCCGATACCGTATCGATCAAGATATCTCGGAGGAAGAACTATATCAGTTCCATCCAAAGACCAAACCTGGATCGCTGCAACTTTCATCCGGCTGTTCATCTCGCAAAATTATCATGTGAACCCATCTTCTGACCACCCTATCGTCACCAAATGTTGGCCGTGGATGGCCGCAGTTGGCTGACTGCTTGATTATGCGAATTCGAAGTCGCACATATCGCATTCTCCCTCCGTATGGGACACAATTACAAGTTCTAATCAAAATTAGGTCTTCTGCCGCGCAGTCATGACTGATCACATTTATTGGGGTAACATTCTCCATCTAAACCCCACTCCGACCTGCAGCTTTGATGACGGAACCATTTGCCAGAGGAGGCAAAGTTTTGTCGGGGGTAGGCGACGATGGCGGTGGTAGGAAACCAGCTCCAACCAGCCAAGCGAAGTACTTCCCCATCAGTTCGTCTGACACCGTAGAATCACAATTCTCGGCGTGAGGGCGCAACAAAGCTACCGTATTCGAGTCATCCAGCTCGGGAGCCTTGGTGCTTGTCGGCAAATCATCAAGGACAAAGTGGAGCAGAGGGAAGAGTGCGTTGTCCTGCACCTCCATGACGTGTTGCTCCAGTTTGCGTCGCCATAGCAGGTACTCGCATTGTTCTGTAGGGAAACCATACTGCACTAGCGAGGACAGCATATCGTTGAAAGTCGGAAGCGGTCTTGCCGTTATGTGCAGGACCGATAGGGGAGCGTTAGGTAGGGGGGCGACAGCAGCCAGGGCGGTGCATCGAGCGACGTGATCCACGGGTACCATGTTCACTGTGTTGTTGATATTTGGAACTAGGCCAAGCTGGACACAACCTTTCACCATTCTCCAGATGAAATCATCTGTGTTGGTCACTATAATGCGCCACCATCAGCTCTGCTGTCAATTCAGGCACCAGAGTCATGGGGCCGATCGGACGTACCTGCTGTCTGGGAGTCGCCAACTACATAGCCAGGACGGACGATGTGTCCTCTCAGGCCCCTTCTGCCCGCTTCAAACAACAGTTTTTCTGACACCCACTTGCTTTGGCCATACCCAGTCTTGAGTGCGGTTCTGGCCCCTTCAAGGTCATCAGTCTCCGGGACTCCCCTGGATCCGTCAGGCATCCCTGACAGCGAGTCTGACAGCCGCACATAGTGTTCGGTATCCATCGCCGAAGTTGACGAGACAAACACCAATAGCTTCTGCTTGACTGTGGAGGCGAGCTCGATTGCCGTCAATGTGGCAATGACGTTAGCTGCCCTGAGTTTCTCATATGGATACACCCAGTGCACCTGCATGCTCACCTATCAGATATGAATGCGGCGTAAAACGGAGAAGACCACACACCAAAGCGCCGTTGTGTAAGATAGCATCCGACTCGGCTGCCACATGAGCCCAGGTATTATTATCCAGCCCAAATTGCTCTTGGCCCAAGTCTCCGATCACAACCTCTAATCTCCCGGAAGTTACCCAGCTGTCGTCCCACACACCGCGATCACTCGACCCTTCTTTGAGGCGAGCAAGCCCGCTCTCGACGCTAGAAGCGCGTACGAGGCAAATGACCTTCTGCACACGATCTTGACGCTGGAGAAGATCCCGCAGTACAAACGCCCCGAGGAATCCGGTGGCACCAGTCAGGAATATCGTCAATGCACGAGAAGGGAAATCCGTTGGCAATGGCTGATACGACGGACTCAGCCGAGGTAGAAGATTCTCGTAATCTTGGCCATACTCGACGACGGCCGTAGGAAGCCTCTTGGCCTCTTGCGAACCGTTTGTAAGAGGGGTTGCGTGCCCACTCTTATCTTTGTAAGCGATACCAAAATCTGGATCGCGAAGGGCGTCAACTGCTGCGGCGAGGCCACCAATAGTGGGTTTATCAAAGATTAATCCTAGTGGCGCCTCGACGACAAAGACCTTGCGTATCTCGAAGATGAGTCGGGTGGCGAGGATGGAGTGACCACCCAGATCGAAGAAACTCTCGTCAAGCGGAATGGGCACTGGCGCATTGGGCAGGACGTTGGCCCAGATGGTGCGCAACTTCTCTTCCGTAGTGCTGGCTTTGCGTCCCGTGGAGGCGCGCTTTGGCTCCGAATATGTTGTGGCATGAGCATGTGCTGTATCTGGGAAAGGAAGGGCAGGCTTGTCAATCTTGCCATTGGGGTTGAGGGGCATGCGATGGAGGGGAACGAATACTGGATAACCGGGATGTTAGCGCCAAGGGCAGGATGAATATTCGGGGTGGCGTACATGAAGGTATACTGTAGCTTGGAAGCTTTTTCTTGAGGTGCTCTCTAATGTCTTTGATAAGCCGTCTATACTTCGGAATACTCTTGCCCCCGGCCGGATCATCGTCTTCCGTCAGCTCGCTGGCGAAGCCGTCCAGCCTCGAGCCGTCCAAGGGTACGAAATAGCTGACAAGGATTTTCTCTTCGTCCTTGTCTCTCCGCACGAGGGTGACGTTCTCGCGCACCAAAGGATGCTGGCTCATCAGAGTGTCAATCTCCCCGAGCTCGATTCTGAACCCACGGATCTTGACCTGGTCGTCCGCCCTCCCGGTACACTCGACTCTACCATCTGGGAGGTACCGTCCCAAATCACCAGAACGGTACATTCGATCGCGGATACCTTTCCAGTGACGAGCCTCCGGTCCAGCGAGGCCTTGAGTTGGATGCAATATGGTGTCTTTCCACGGAGACGAGGACGACGCAAACCAGTTCGTCACGAACTTCTCTTTGCTGGCTTCGGTGTCCAAGTACCCTTCTGCCAGACCCCCAGAGCGAACATAGATCTCTCCAACTTCGCCGATGGCACAAGAAACATTGCGATCACTGCGATTCACAACGAGGAGCTGGACGTCGACCATGCCTTCTCCGGCAGGTATGATGTCCTTCTGCGTCGCTAAGAACGTCGGGTCGACGGACACAGGGGGGATGGCGAAATACGACACTGCGCGCTGGGTCTCGGTGGTTCCATACATGTTTACAATTCGGACGTTGGTGGCGAGAGACTGAAGGCGCAGACAATCACGTTTGGTCAAGACGTCGCCAACGAAGAAAGCGTTACGGAGAGATGGGATTTGGCGTGTAGCTTGGGCTGATAGTAGCTGACCCATGGCTGGCGTCAAGTGCGTCACCGTGACCTGGTTGTCCGCCATCCACTCGGCAAGACGCCCCGGAGTGCCAATGTCCTCAGCAGTTGGCACGTGCAGCTCGGCGCCGAAGAAAAGTGGGGTGAATACTGGAGGAAACAAAATCAATTTGGATGCACCGCAAGCAATGGATAAACCTACTATCGCGCTGGATTGGATCATGTGCAATACCGCTCAACATCGTGAATTTCGCATTTTGGCCGATCAAGAAGCGGTCACCCATCCATGGGAAGAAATGGGTAAGACTGTAATGTCGCCCCTTGACACCTTTGGGAATACCGGTGCTACCGCTCGTGAAAGACAGCGTCCCGATGCTGTCGGGGCCGAGAATGACATTAGGATCTGTTTCGGCTAGGTGTGCATGAGCTTTGAGCGCATCTATTCCCTCCTTGAGGCCGCCGAGCATCTGTCCTGTCGATGAAAACTCCAGTGCCGGGACCTCGACTCGAATTTTGAGATCAGTGGACAGGAACTCGCGGACTGAGGGTCCGATTTTGCCTGCGCCGGCAAGAACGACCAGTCCTCGCGGCTGTGCGACGCGCAAATAGATAATTTGTCTCGATGGCGGGTACGCCGGATCTAAAGCACAGAGTTGAGGACAGTTCGACAGATGGCTTCATTTAGCGTTCATGCTTGACAGACGGGTCCGTGAAAAAACCAACCTATGACAGAGAACGTGGCCCCGGCTTTAAGAACAGCCATCACAGCGACCACGAGCTCCACGCTCCTATGAGCATAGATCATGACTACCTCCTCCCTCTTGATACCGCCCTGAAGCAGGTGATGTGCCAGAATGTTAGAGGCTCTTCTGATGGCTCCGTAAGTATAGGTCCGTGTCTCCTGGCGCTCGCTGAGGGTAGGTGCTGGGATGCTTTGGATAACGCAAGGCCTATCGGGCCAGTTGACCGCGTTTCTGGAGAAAACGTCTGTAATGGCGCCTTTCCAGTCGCACCAGTGCAGATCCGCGGTGGGATTGGGTAAAGTTTCGCGCTGGGCCGGCGTCAAAAGGGGGACCGAGCCTACAGCGGCAAGGGGGTTGGAGGAAACCTTGCGAAGAAGAACCGACAGCTGATCGACGATGGATGATATCCGACCGGGAGTGAATAGGAGAGAGTTGTAGAGGATGCGGAGGGAGATACGAGGAGCGAGCGATGCACGCGTCGTCGCGGGAGGCCGAGTCACGAAGATGGTAAGATCGGAGGTCAAACTTGTAGATCGTATAAAGTTTTCTCTCGGTTGATCAGTCTCGTCAAAAAATCGCACTCGAAAGAGAGGTCGCGATCCTTCAAGAGAATCATCCTTGCCCTTGCGCAGTGCTTGGACAATGGTCTCATAGGGCAGATCGTCTGCCTCCGCTTCTCGCTCTACTTGCTGGACGCGTCGTACAATGGCCCAGAAAGGATCTACAGGATCGACTGGGAGACGGAGGATCAAAGGCGTACTGGCGTTTGCAGATGAGGACCCGATAACAAGGTCAGTGTCGCCCGTGTAACGATGAAGCAGGACTGCAAACGCAGACAGCAGCAAGTGGAAGGCAGACGGCCTGCTTTCGGAAGAATCAAGCTCATCTTCATCCGCACCATCGTGCTCCGTGTGCAACGCGAGTTTCAAAAGACTCAGCGATGTCTGCTCGGAGAGATCAGCGAGATGAGCTGCTTCGATCAGTTTGTGTGCCCCAGATGGCCGAGGGTAGTCTGTTGGCAAAGACATTGACGGAAGGTTCTGCAACCTCCCCAGCACTCTGCGCAGCGCATCGGAGGCCATTTTGTGGGGGTAAATCAGGGATAACCCAGCAAGGATGAGAAAGTAAAGACAGATTGTCTGTGACTCATCCGAAGGCCATGCAGGAGTTTACTGGGGCAAGTGCCAGAAAAATATGTGCCCAAGCGTTTTTGCGACCTTGCCGTACCGAATATGGCCGAAAATCAATAAATCGTGACCAAAACGCGTCGCGTCCCAAACCCGCACCACAATTTGACCCAAAATATCCCGAAAATAATGATTTCATCTTGAGTCTTTTGCTCTTCCCCCTCCGAGCCATGGTCGCCGACGGGTAGGTTATCCGGTGGTGTCCAACAGGGTCTATCTGGCGATCTGCGAATAACGTGGACCCAACCGCAACCATCGGGGTTCCAGGAAGTCTTCACTTTGGCCCAATTCCAATTTCGCGCTGGTCATGAGGCTGGTAAGTCACAGTCGAGTTCAGGCCTTCGAGTCTGTGCGAGAGCCAGACACCCTACCATCATGCACAACTTCCGTAAGATCGCAGCCGCGTTTGCTTCCGAATCCACCCAGTTCTGCATCAAAGCCCGGCTTGTCGCACCAGCTTTGGTCATACTGTTCTAACTCTTCGCCGCACGATACTCCATTCGCGTGCGTGAGTCTCGTTCTTAGATCTCACGGTCGAAGGGATTACACATCAATGCGGCATAATGTGCACATTCAAGAGCGCTGGTCGGAGCCGGCACCAAGCTGACCAACACAAAGAATGACTTGGACTTGATGCAAAAAGAGTACATGGATATCGAAGCCGAGGATATGAGACCACGTCTTTACTTCCAAACACCATGCCAGCCCGCATCAATCTACTCTATGTGCGTGCTTAGACGGCTTGCTCAGTAACACCTGACACTGATCACTCAACCGACAGGGAGCCGGTTCATTCGGCCTACCGGGCCCACGATCGAATGGAGCTCGGATCCATACAGTAGAGCAGGCCCAGGAAGTTATCAATGTTTTCATTCGCCATGGTTATAGTAAGCTTGATTCCGCACGTTTGTACGGAGGTGGCACGTCGGAGGAGGTACGAGCCTCGACCGTTACATACTTACCAGATTGCTTATCGATATGTATCTCCGAACCAGTTTATCAGTCAATTGGACATCAAGGACTGTACGATTGATACCAAGTACGTGTAATTCTGCGCCCCCGACGAACCCTCGCTCAAAGTGCTGTGTGAGAAGAGCGTTCCCCAAGACTCCCGGCGACTTCGAAGCTGAAGGGCTTCGAGATTCAATCTTGGAGTCAGTGAAAGCCCTCGGAAAATGCAAGATCCATACCTTCTACCTACACGCACCAGACCGCAGCGTGCCAATAGAGAACACGCTGCGAGCCGTGAATGATCTGCACAACGAAGGTCTATTGTAAGAGTTCTTTTTTCATCCTCGCCATCTCGTGCCCTCTGATGGACTGTACAGCGAGGAGTTTGGTCTGAGTAACTACAACGCCTGGGAGGTAGGCACTCCCACTTAGTAAAGGTGCGCATCTTAATATTGTCTCATTCCAGGTCGCCGAAATCGTGGAGATCGCAAAGCGGAATAACTGGATCAAGCCCACTGTTTATCAAGGCGTTTATAACGCAGTGGAGCGTAACGTCGAGCCTGAGTGCGTTCAGTTTGTCTTCAGTTGCTTCCGAATTGACCATTTCTTCGCAGATTGATCCCCTGTCTTCGTCATTACGGAATCAGGTTTTACGCGTACAGTCCTCTTGCGTGAGCATGCCATATATCGTGATCCAATGCCCATCGTAGAGCTGAACTCCGTCTGCAGAGGTGGCCTGCTGGTTGGGAAGATCCTTACCAGAGAGGACATGGAGAACGCTCCAGGTGGTCGCTGGGACCCAAAAGTTTCCCATTTTGCCCCCATGCTCCACCAAAAGTTTGCACCCATGTTACCGACCCTTGCAAAGCTGAAAGACGTGATGGTTCGTCGAGACACAAGGCTCACAATACTCCCTTTTGAACCATTATACCCTAGGATCTTCACAATCTCAAACTCTCAGAGGCAGCACAGCGCTGGTTGCAGCACCACAGTGCTTTGCAGCCTGGAGATGGGGTGATCATCGGCGCAAGTACAGCTGATCAACTTGAGATGAACCTCAAAGAGTGGTGCGCACACAACTTTGGCTTTCTGGTTCCCGCAGTATCTAACGCGTAATGCAGCGAGGGAGGGCCCCTTCCTGAAGGTGTTCTTGCGTTGATGGAAGATGCCTGGAAGACGGCGAGAGTTGTTGCCCCACATTACGCCGCATAGACGTGGTAACAAGTTCTATGAAACCCTTGAAGAACGTAGGTCGCTCTTCCGGGGAAAGCTCAAGGATCGGATAGTGCATGTGGGCCTTGTGAATGTTTCAGGGTGAACGGACAACAAACAACAATGGTGTTGTACACTTTCCCCTCTTTGACATTGCGCCCACTTCAGTCCGTGGTTGATGGCCCCGGATCGACATGCGGGATATATCCAAAGACAAAAGACTTCATCAATGCCGGTATGTATATATCGTTGAACACAGGTGCAATCGCAAAGTGAAGTTCCGAAGCGCTTATCTGATTGGCGTAACGAGTCTGTTTGAGGATTAGGTAGAGGATCCTTGGCCCGCATTCTACAACGAACTCCGTATAGACACCAGTGGCGAGGGCTCTATCTAACAATGAGTGGCGATGGATTTGGGGGTTGAGGTGATTTTCATCTGGGTCCGGAGGCGCCATATCGGCGTCAATGTCACAAATGCTCTGTTCTGACCGAATTTCAAAGCAAAAGGTGCCCACACTCGAACTTGAAGCTTGAAGAACAATAACAATGGCGACATAATCTTGGTATCAAGCTCCTAGATACGATCTCAGAGACCAAGTAAGACAGAGCATCGGTTAGCACAATAGCTTTCGTACGGCAGTCTTCACATGGTCAACGTAGTTGTCCCAATGTCGGGACTTCGGAAATATCCAGGTTCGAGCGCTCGAGAGCTAGTGCTGTTCCCTGTATAGAGATGGTGACGCATTACAGTCTTCCGAACGAACTAGCGCCCGCGTCACGTATGTACTACCTCATTCGTACCTGCAATCCGAGGTGTCTTGGGGCCACGCATTCCGGCGGTGACCAATGAAGGTAAAGCCCGGTTCGATGTGAGTCTGGCATAGGGATGGGATGGGATCTGTCAATAGCAAAATAGCAATGCATTGGTGCCACATACATGATAGTTGTTTCCTGACATGGGGAAAGCCCTAAACCATTCGTGCATGTTTGGCTCTGTGGCTACCATAATATGGTGTCCACAAAACAACCACTTGTAGGAAGGACAACTGTCAATAGACCGAGGGATTCGGGGGGCAAGTCACCTGGCGAGGGTACACCGGCTCACTTTCGAATACCAAAGATCTCCGCACTGATCGCAGCTACGTGCACACAGGCCTCTTGATGATAATGCAAGCCTTCAACGCACTTGCTGCAGTCGAAAGGCCCTGACACAGCACGGAAGTTAATCTGAAACAGGCAGTCGGTGTCGGTTCGGAGACAATGCCAAGGCTGATCCGCGACGCGTGCCAAACGACAGGACTACGACAGTCTGTTCATTAATGCGCCAATTAACCAAGCAGACAAGACCATGGGTGAAACGACGAGAACAAAAGAGAAAGACCTATATTGGCGACCAGGTTTGCGTTGTGAGTGCTGAATGGACAAGAGCTGAGTCGTGGGACCCCGGTAACTGATCCTTGCACCGACGATAGCGTATCGAGCGTATCATGTTGTCTGGATAGTCTGGCACTATAATCAACTAGGGGATGCCTTATTTGTGCCTGGGTTTCTGATACTTTGATGCGCTGCTTGAGATTGCGACATAGGCGACCTACCAGGCATCCGATGAGGACTGGAAAAGGATAGCAGGGGCCAAAAAACTGACGTCGAGTAAACAAACTCACGATACGTTGGACACATGTAGGTGTTCTTTCTCATAGCACTGTGAGGACAGAGAAACGCGCCGCAGAACGCCCGTTGTCACAACCCTAATTTCAAGTTTGCTAAGAAAAGCAAGATGGCCCCAAAGTTTGTCTGTCTTTCCTTTGGAAATATACCGCAGCTCTACTCAGTGCGAAAACTGTGAACGGGTCAGAGATAGCCGTTGCAAACACAGCATCGATGGATCTTTCTGTACCGCAGTGAGAAATGCATGATGTATCTGAGACGGAGTGATACCCGGCCGGTGGCAGGTGGCAGGTTCCAAAGGTGGAGGGGTGACCGGGGTCATGGCTGCTCATAATTAGCCGAGTACACGCTGGAATAAAAAGTGGAATAGAACTGTCGTACCATTCCTTCGCCGCAATCGGTTTCGCCACCTCCTTTGCTCCCAACAGCTGGGATATACAGCTTGGAATCACAGTGACGTTGTCTTCTTCGTCGTAGCTGACGTCCGACACCGCGTTTCGGTGACCCAAGCGCGTCAGCGCAGCTGGTGAGCATCATTCGGTGCCTTGTTGTTCCCAACCGTCTAACCAACGGGTATTTTTTAACAAGCTGTGGGGTAAAATAACCTTCGATTCTCTCATACTCCTTACTTTTCGTTCTTTGGACTCTACTCTACCATGCGTGCGCTCTTGCAGCCCGTCGCTGGACGCGCCGTGTTTTCGCCGATCGAGACCATAGTTTTTTTCTCAATCATTGGTACCCTCGCGTATTTCCATGTTCTATCCGCCATCAAGCACTCGTCGTTCTTCGCCCCTACTTTTCCCTCCATTCTGCGACCAGCCCATGCGTTGCTACGGGATAATGAATGGGTTGGTGTGGACGAGGAGTGGTACAAGCAACGTGCCCGCAGGGAGGATTCTAGGCCTTTGGAATTGCAGCAAGTAACCTTCTCATTAGACCCAGCGCCCACACAGTATAGAGCCATGGTGAGCGTCCAAGGACCTGTGGAGTGTCAGCAGGATTTCTCACATAACTACCAGGTTGGAGCGGAGATGTCATCGCTCGACCTGTCGTCTCTTACGGAGTCAATTGACAATCTCACTCACCACATCACTCACGAGTTCACCACTCCTTCCGGTGATATTTACACGTCTCTTTGTTACCTTCCCTCCGAAAGTTCCGTAACGAGCGAAGATTCCGTCGTTCTGCCTGCTTCGTGTTTCACCGCGACGTCCTCGGCAACGGCGCGATCCAAAACGGTCACTTTATCCTTCGCAGCCGGCGCTCGTGAGGACTTCATCAACGCCCTGAAAACGCACACGAGCTTCGGTGCTGATGCATTGGGGGTCAAATACCATATCGAGGGCCGTCAAGCTGAAACAATCGGGGAAATGAAAAGCGGTAAATGGATTGCATACGCCGTCCGCGCCCTTGTCGTGCGATTCTGGGAACTGGCCAAGGTATGTTCGTTGTATAGCATTAATGACGTCGCTAATGCCAGTTTACTAAGCAGAGAGCAGACTCACTTGATATCCTTCTCGTTCTTGTCGGATATGTTCTCATGCATGCGTCTTTCATTCGCTTATTCCTGTCATCGCGAGCCCTTGGCTCAAATTTCTGGCTGAGCACTGCTATCGTGTCTTCATCGATCCTAGCTTTCATGCTCGCTTTACCTCTATCACACTACCTCGAAATCCCCCTCGATCCCATCAGCCTCACGGAAGCTCTTCCTTTCCTGGTGTGCACTGTTGGATTTGATAAGCCACTCCGTCTTGCCCGTGCCGTTTTCAACCATCCGAACCTCACGACACCTGTCAAAGAGGGCCGATGGCGCGGACAGATGAAGCCGGCCGGAGAAGTTATCATGGAGGCATTGGAAGGCAACGGAAACGCCATCCTTCGCGATTATGCCCTCGAGATCGCTCTGCTAGCCATGGGCGCCAAAAGCAAAGTTGGCGGTCTGAGAGAGTTCTGTGCACTCGCTGCGCTTTCTTTGACGCTCGATTGTATCCTGTTTGCGACCTTCTACTCGGCAATTTTAGTGATTATGGTAGAGGTGAGTTATCATGTGATTTGCCGAGAAAACAGAGTTTAGGGTTGGCCCCAAGAGGCTGACCCTTGCACTCCGGGCTCTTTTATTTCGATTTGGTCTGATTGTTTTACGACGACTTGATGCTCATGTTTCTGTTCTTGCTATTGTTTCGCTGGTTTGTTTAGGTCCGACGAATTCAGACGGTCCGCGAAATGACAAGGTCGAGAAGTTCAAATAACCTGTCTGCGGAAGGAAAAGCAAGCGCCCTCGCACGCCCCCCACAGCATCAGCAGGACAACAGCCTTCGACATAAGATCTCAGAAACGCTTCTCGGTGTCAAAGGCTCTATGCTTAGACAGAAGAACAGCCCTCCTCCGGACCTTAAAGAAGAGAATCCTGTTGCCAGGCTGAAGCTATTGCTTGTACGCCGCTGATATTGATCTCGTGGCCGTGGTATTGATCATCACCTTTGATGTAGATTGCATCGTTCCTGACGCTCCATATCCTCAACCTCTCTACTACGCTCACGCCATCGACAATCTCCCGTTACCAAACACAATCCTCCATCGAGTCTTTGAACGCACTCAGTGATTACCCCGCTGGTGCCCGCAAGGTTGACATCACCTCTCCTGCCATCGCGAAAGTCCTGGCCAGTCTCGTGGCTGTTGACCAAACTATCGACGCCGAAAGCAACACCACCTCCAACACTGAGCTTCTCGTCAAAGTTTCACCACCCGTTTACATCCGTGTCGTCCCACCCGGCCCCCAGCGCCCCCGTGCTCTCTTCCAGTCGAGCGAGATGATTGAGAACTTCATGTCTACCTGGACGAGACTCGTCGGCGACCCCGTACTGTCTAAGTGGATCGTATTGGTACTGGCAGTTAGCGTTGTTTTGAACGGGTACCTCCTGAAGGGCATCGCTGAAGGTGCGATGCGTGGGATCCAGCCACAGAGCGTCCGGTTCTTGTCGGTCGGTGGAGGGAAGAGAGAACGCGATACCGACGACAAGGATGTATCGCCCGATTCCGAGGAAACCCCTGTCGCTGTTCGCCGCCGACCCTCGTTTGCAGTGGGTGAGGCCAAGCCCAAGACCGCTGCCGTCGAAGTCGCTCACAGACCGCCACCCATTATCACTTCTCGCCCCATCGTCGCCCCTATCGCCATCCCCGCCAACTCGAGCGCGAACGGCGTGCCCGCGTTTATTCTGGACATGAAGCTCCGTGCACAGGGTTCTGGAGTCGCGAAGAAAGATCCCGATGTTGAGTTGCCTGTTCGCTCACTCGAGGAGTGTATCGACATCTTTGAGAATGGCCCGAGACCTGTGTCGGCCTCACTGGCCACGCTCAATGACGAAGAGGTCATCCTCCTGGCTCAGAACGGCAAGATCGCAGCCTACGCGTTAGAGAAAGTTCTCGGTGACCTTGAGCGCGCTGTCACGATCCGAAGGGCATTGATCTGTGAGTTTTGGTTGATAACGCAACAAGGGATACTGACGCTAACATTGATTACGCCAGCACGTGCATCCACGACAAAGACCCTTGAAGACTCAGATGTCCCCATGGCCAACTACGACTACTCTCGCGTAGTCGGTGCATGCTGCGAGAACGTCGTTGGATACATTCCCATTCCCCTCGGCATCGCAGGGCCTCTCAAGATTGACGATGAGCAGGTCCACATTCCCATGGCTACTGCGGAGGGCACTCTCGTCGCATCGACTTCTCGTGGCTGCAAGGCACTCAACGCTGGTGGAGGTGTTACTACGGTGCTCACTGGCGACGCCATGACCCGCGGTCCGGCCATCGACTTCCCTTCCATCGTCATGGCCGCCGAGGCCAAGGCATGGATCGACTCTGAAGAAGGTTATCAGATCATCAAGGAAGCATTCGAATCAACGTCGCGCTTTGCGAAGCTTCAGAGATTGAAGACTGCGATGGCTGGCCGGACGTTGTTTGTGCGCTTCGCTACCACCACGGGCGACGCGATGGGTATGAACATGATCTCCAAGGGTACGGAGAAGGCCCTTGAGGTGATGCAGAAGCACTTCCCCCAGATGGTCACCCTCGCTCTGTCGGGTAACTACTGCACGGACAAGAAGCCTGCTGCAATCAACTGGATCGAGGGTCGCGGGAAGAGTGTTGTCGCTGAGGCTGTTATCCCCGGGAAGATCGTCAAGAGCGTGCTCAAGACCACTGTTGACGCGCTGTGCAACCTGAACACCAAGAAGAACTTGGTGGGCAGTGCGATGGCTGGGTCGATTGGAGGTTTCAACGCGCACGCCGCCAATATCTTGACGGCTGTCTTCTTGGCAACTGGTCAAGATCCCGCTCAGAACGTCGAGAGCTCTAACTGCATGACGCTCATGGAACCGTATGTCTTCTCTATTTCCCCGTACGATTCCAGCTCAACATTGTTGTCTGCAGAACCAATGATGGCGAAGATCTCCTCATGACCGTCTCCATGCCTTCCATAGAAGTCGGTACGGTTGGTGGTGGCACTGTCCTTGCTCCTCAGGGAGCGATTCTCGAAATGCTCGGCATCAAAGGCGCTCACGCAACAACACCCGGCAATAACTCCCAGCGTCTCGCTCGTATCATCGCCGCCGCCGTTATGGCTGGTGAGCTCTCCCTTCTCAGTGCACTCGCCGCCGGCCACCTCGTCCGCGCACACTTGGTCCACAACCGATCTCAGGCCAATACTCCTAACTCGTCACGACCTGTGACTCCAGCGGTCATCGCCAGCGACATTGTCTGGCAGGAACATACGGCAGAGAAAACCCTTGGGGAGCGTCGGCTAACACCCTCATCATCCACCTCATCACTACCTCCATACACTGTGGATCCCGTCAAGCCATGATTAACACAACTCACCAACCATCCCTCACTTCGTTATATATATATATGTCATATATATGCGCCACTACCTTACCCCTGCTTTCGATATTTCTTTCACGCGGGTGCGACAGATCACCGCCCTGTCTTGCGCTGGATTTGCACTTGCATTAACAGTTGCTTTCGTTCACATCTTGTACGTTCAATACAGCATTTATTTGTTTTCCTGACAATTTCAGTTTGTTTCATTGCATAGAGAGGAAAAATAGGAATCTGTATATTGTAGATAGTTGCTCGAGATTGATATGCTTGTATGGAGCGATCCAACAAATATTAATATGTCTTTGAGCGTTACCACCGTCGGACAGGTGGCAAGGCTGTAGGCAGCTGACCACGACACTTTCCCACTCGCGAACGATGCTCCAGCCTGTGACGCCTTGAAGTCGGCTTTACTTATGTCAGGTGGGAGGATGTGGAGCGTTTGCTACCGAGCCGAAGAATCGTGGACTCTGTTCCTTCAACTGCAATGCCTCCGTCAATATCCGCGAAGCTGACCAGCAGTGTTCTTCGCCGAGCAGCTACCACGTCTTCCGTTCACAGCGCCCTGATAGGTCGAACGGGATCGACGCGCTCGCTAACCCTCGCTTCAGTTGAAGGGCCTACAGACCCTCCATTGGACCGAAGAACGCTTTCTGCGTACTTCAAAGACGAGATATTAGGAAAACACGGTGATCGGCCAGCGCTGATATGCAGACAGGAACGCCCAAGAGCCCATGGAGGTCCTCCATCTCGCAACCTCTCAATAGATACGCATCTTGCATGGGATTTCCAGGAGTTCGACAGGCATATCAACGCTCTCGCTCGTGGTCTCGTAGCTATGGGCGTCCAGAAGGGCGATCGCGTCGCGGTGATCATGGGCAACAACAGGTACAGGGTGTCTTTCTTTGTGGGTTGCGAGGTTACTCAGATGGTCACCTAGCGCCTATGCATCACTGCAATGGGCTTGTGCCAGCATTGGAGCAATACTCGTTACTCTGAACCCTGCGTATCGTTTGACCGAACTTGTGAGTCCCAGTTTAAGTCACGCCCGACATCAAGTACGTATATCATTTTGAACAGGTGAACATCCTCAACCTCGTGGGCGTGAGCCACCTCTTCGTTGTACCCCGTATCCGAACGTCCCACTATGTTCGGATGCTCACGAACGCATTTCCCGACCTGCGAAACTCGCGCCCTGGAGATATCCAAGAGGCTGCCCTTCCCACGCTGAAAAGCTTGGTCGTGGTAGATAATACATCGGGACCAGTGGAGCTCGACAAGGAGCTTTATGGAGTCAAGAGCGCGATTGACTGGCGCGAGATTATGGTTTGGCGGCAAGACGGACAGGAACAACGCGCAGTGCAAAATTTGTCTGAGTCTCAGCAGAATGACGACATTATCAACTTGCAGTTCACGAGGTAGGGCCTTGTTCTTTGTTTCTTCGTCTAGCTCAGCCTTCTGAACGTGTTCCGTGAACGTGTGCCGACAGTGGTACGACGGGGGCTCCCAAGGCTGTGTCGGTAAGAATGAGTGATTGTCGCCTCATCCAGACTTCATCCATCTATTTAGCTCACACACTCGAACCTCCTGAACAATGCACTCTCGATTGGCAGGTGCATGCGACTCACACCGAATGACATTCTCTGTGAGCCTGCTTCATAGTCCTAATGCATTCAGTCTCATGTCACATCCGCAGGCAACGTGCCACCTCTGTTCCATTGCTTTGATAAGTTTTTCCTTGATCGTAGACCCATCCCAGACGCTTATCCTCTGGCCTACACGCCTCATTCTCGGAAACCTGGCCGCTTGGTCGCATGGCTCGTCCATAGTGTACCCTTCTGAGATTTTCGAACCGAAAGCTATCGTCGACGCCGTCGTTGAGGAGCGATGCACCGCGCTGCACGGCGTACCGACGCATTTCTTGGGTGTTCTGGCCGAAGTTCAGAAGCGACAGGAGGCAGGCGAGAAGTTGGACATGAGCCAGCTCCGGTACGTTGTCTCACCCGCTGTCATATACAACGCGCTCACCTGTTTTTGCCTTGAAGAACTGGTATTGCGGCTGGGTCACCTATCCCGATTGAACTGATGCGGAAGCTGATCGAGAAACTGAATCTCGTCGACCTCACAAACGCGTACGGCATGAGTAAGTTCATCTTGATCACACGAATCTACTTCTGCTGACATTCTCGGGTGTCCAGCTGAAACGAGGTGACCACCCCTGGAGATGCAATGCCCTCCACAGGCGCTGACCGCTATCCTGTCATAGCCCGGTATCGTTCCAGACTACTCCTGCTGATCCGATCATCAAGCGAGTCGAGACTGTCGGGAAGGTTCAGCCACATGTAAAAGCGAAGATTATTGACGGCGAAGGCAATATTGTGCCCATTGGGACACCAGGCGAGATATGTGTCGCGGGATATCTTGTACAGAAAGGGTAAGCTTTACTCATTATTGCGCATTAGACTAGACTGGAACATATATAGGTATTGGGGAGACGAGGAACAGACCAAGAAAGTCATGCACAAGGACCCAAAAGACGAATCTACAGTGTGGATGCATACCGGTGACGAGGGTATTTTGGACGACGAGGGTTACTTGAAGAGTAAGGCTTTGCTTGCTTCTGATGCTCGCCTAATGTTGACGATGATGTTCGGCCAGTCGTCGGCAGAATAAAGGTAAGTACACGATTTTAGGCTTTGCATGCCCCTCTCACGGGCGAGCTTTTCAGGACATCATCATCCGAGGCGGGGAGGTACAGTAGTTATGATGTCCTCTCCAACCTCAAGCTGACCCGCGTTTCATATCACTCTCAAAGAACTTATTCCCAGTGCAGATCGAGAACGCCATAGGGACGAACCAAGCCGTTCAAGAAGCAGCAGCCGTCTCAGTTCCCGACGCCAAGTATGGCGAAGTCGTTGGGGCGTGGGTAGTCCGGCAACCCAACACCACTGTCTCCAAGGAGGATATACGGCGGACTGTTGCGGAGAGCATGAATCCTCAGGTGAGTGGCACCTGCATAGTGTGTTTGTTCCCCGGTGGCTGATGGTATTATTCTAGAACGCTCCAGCGTGGGTGTGGTTCGTCGGGGAAGATGGTGCAGAATTGCCAAAGACGGCGAGTGGTAAAGTGATGAAGCATGTTTTGCGGGACTGGAGTCGTGATCTCGCCAAAAAGGATATCGGGCGGGTGGGTGGAATATAGCGTGCAGCCTCCATGGATTTTATACCTTTGCATCGTCCAATCTATGTTTTATAGGTCTTCCTTCCTAGGGGCCAATTGTGGGCTCTGCCGAAATGCCGACTGACTGATGCACCCGTGGGAAAATTAATAGGCAGAGCCAAGATTTTGGAAATGGTGAGACCAGTGTGATTTACTGAGTCGCTGTGTCTTCTCTTCCGAACTATCATGTCTCCCTCCAAGAGAATCCGTATCTACACCGCAGAGGACGTTGCAGCTCACAAGTCCGACAAAAGTTGCTGGGTGACGCTGCGCGGAAAAGTCTATGATGTTACCGGCTTCCTCCCTGACCATCCTGGAGGCGAAGAGTTCATTCTCGACAATGCCGGTTTGGACGTGGAAAATATCATGAAGGACGCGGATTCGCATGACCATTCTGACTCGGCATACGAAATGCTCGAAGAGTACGCGATCGGTCGCATTGGAACGGACGCTACGATCGTGAGCGACGGTGCGTACCACGGCTGCTGCGCGTCTGCGGTCTTCACTCACCCACTTGGATAGACTGGGAAGCTCCGGATGACTTTCACCCGGACGACACGGACTCGGCCGAGGACTTTGCCAAGACGCAGTTCCTCGACCTGCGGAAGCCGTTACTGCCGCAAATGTGGTACGCGAACTTCAGGTGCGTCGGTTGCTCCCTTTGGTCTCGATACACAGTTGACACTTTCACAGTAAGTCTTACTATCTGAAGCAAGTGCACCAACCCCGTCATTTGCAAAAATCTGCCCGTCTGTTTGGTCCGGACATTCTTGAGGCAAGCCGGTTTATTTCGTTGCGGTCGGTCATCGGCTGAACGTGTCGTTCATTCGAATATAGATGTGTACGCGGGCGGTGTGGTATGTTGTGCCCCTGGTCTGGTTCCCCATCACCGCAAATCTTTTTCTGCGGTCTATGCTTCAGTTCACAGGCCCACTGCCAACGTTCCTGTCCAATCCTCTTCTCCCGCTATCTCTGACCTCCACCATTACTATGACGGCATTCACAAAGACGCTCTCCTGCTTCTTCATTGGCAACGTCATCTGGACGATGCTGGAATATGGCATGCACCGCTTCCTCTTCCACATCGATGAACTACTTCCAGATCACCCCATCGCCATGACACTGCATTTCCTGCTTCATGGTATCCACCATTTCATGCCCATGGATAGGTAATGGTGTCTTTGTGACGGTAGCCGCACGCTTACTCACTCAAGCATTCCAGACTCAGATTGGTCATGCCTCCTTTCTTGTTTGCCGCCTTGCAACAACCATTCACTCGCCTCGCCTACATCCTGTTCCCAACAGCCATCGCTAATGGGATAATTTCGGGCGCATTCATGTTTTGTAGGTTCCTGCTACCTGACGATGTTTCATGTCTGACATTCCTCCAGACATTCTTTACGATTGCATGCACTATGCGTAGGTTATCATCTCCAGTACTCGAGAATAACGTACTTATTTTTTATCCTTTAGTCTGCACCATACCATGCTGCCCGCTTACCTGCGGCACATGAAGAAGTATCACCTCGCTCACCACTACAAGAACTTTGAGCTTGGCTTTGGCGTAACCAGTCAGTATCTAATCATGGCTGCTCCGTCGTCACCTAATGTTTGCGGTGTTCCTCTACAGGCAAGATATGGGACATCGTGTTCAACACTGTTCTTCCCGTCTAAGTCCTCAAAGGCGGTCGCGCCCACTCATAATTTCACTATTTGAGGCTTTCGTTCTTTGGTTCTGTGCTGGGTGGACTGAATCCTCATTTCGATAGTTTATATTCATGATTGTTTCCCACTCAATAGATTTCTATACGATTTTAGCGGATTAATCTAATGACATCGTAGTTCGTACGCATGAATATCCCTGAATTCTATTGACTGTGCGCGTCAGTGCGCGTCAGTGCGTGTGCAGACATTGGGGGTACGTCGAGTAGCATAGTGACGGGTGCATGGCGGAGACTGGGAGGTGTTTAAACTCACTACTCGTAACTTACATCAGGGCAGTTGAAGGTCGAAACGTCGAACGTTAGAGCTTAAGTATGACGCGTGCGACCACCTCAGGGACGACTAGCAGATCATTCAGGTCAGTCTTCTTCTTGTTTACACGTCCCGGTCTCCCCCCCTTGCGACTGGCTTTCCTGGGGGGTATGACTGGACTGTGAGGGCAACGGAGCTATAGAGGTTCTGTGGACGGTGTCGGAATGTTGGGTGCAATACCGTATGAAACGGCTTTGAACGTACATGTGCCCCTCAGACACGCCACGAGGTGTTAGCCGTCCCATGGCAGGACTCATTTCGGCTGCCATGGTTGGGGTAAGTGTCCCCCTGTTCTCACTTCCGGGCTGCCGAGGGGCGAGCATTGGGGATGACTGTAGTGGGGGCGCAGTGCCGCATGTGGCCCCTCGTCGCTGAAAATCTAGCATGGCCTGTATGCTGGGATCCGGGTGGTAAAAGTGTTGTATGATTGTCCCTAATGTGGGGCCTGCTCTATCGAGTCGAGGTCCCCCATAGGGTTCTATAGTTCGAGGAAGCATGAGGTCATTGATATCCGGGAGGGACAACTTCCTCTCCTGCAGTGTCCGGGGTTTGCTTGGGCCAGGCACAGCGGGAGTACTCGCTCTGGGCGTGCCCCGTCTACTTTTGATAGAAGTGATGCTAGCTGACATCTGCGCGTGTTGTATCTTCCTGCTCACAAGATCGGCCCGCATTTGCCGTATGTGCATTAGAGAAGACGGGATTCCATGCATTGGCGCAAACTGTGTGGCTTGTGCGATCGTACTCTTCAAAGAGTCGTGCCTCTCCTGCAACTCGCCAACTGCCTGTTGTCCAACGCCAGGCACGTGGGACACGTCCTTTCCGTAAACGCCTTGCTGACTTTTGACGGAGGCAGTCTCGGCTGCTACCTTCGCAAGGAGCGCCTTCCGATGGGCAAGTTCGGCTCGCATTGCGGTCAGCCGCCACGTGAATATTGGGTCGGGCCCACCCACATTGGCCTGATGCTGCTGCATGGATTCCATGGTATGGATGGATTCCACGTTGTGGATGATCGTATTCATTAAGAAGATCTGCCTCTCCTGGAGCGCAATAATTTTCGCGGGGCCACTTGGGCTACTGGGCTGAGGTCCCCCTGAGAGTGTTGTGGGGGGGAAGGTTGTAGGGGGGAATGTGAGAGGGGTGTATATCGGGGGTAGAAGCATGCGGGATGGCGTGGTTTGAATCTGACTCGGTGGGCCCATGCGGTTCAGCCAGGAAAAGTAGGGTGATTGACCGGGTTGGCGATTCTGGAAAGAAGGGCCGGGAGCCTCAGCGGGTGGATGTTGCGTAGCAGTCCCGACCTGTTGTCGATCTTGTACATGAGGCATTGACTGGTTTGGCAGAAAGTCCGTCATCTCGAGAGGGACTCGACACAAAAAATGCTCACCTGCTGGTTCATCTGGGGGGAGTTCATGATAGTAGCCCCAGCCACCTGTGAGGTGTTCTTACTCTGAGTCTGTGGTTCTGTACGCATATTTTCCGAGTTTGAGGTCACTGACGCAGGCAAATTAGCCTGTTGTTGCTCCTGCTGTTGCCCTTGTTGAGGCATTTGTTGTTGGGAGGAATTAGGAGTAGGTAGAGAGTAGGATCGGCGATAATCAGATATGGTTTCGTAAAGAATGGAGCCCTTGAGGGCTAGCCACGAGGTATTCTAACAAGCGCTGGTCGATAAGACACCCGCGGACTCTCAGGCAAGTCCGGTCCTATCGAAATCTGCCACTGGGCCGTCAGATAGTCTCTCCTAGACAGACTCTAGGACCCATACCTCGTTATAGACAGCAGAGGCAGGTAGATGATAGTTAAACCTTATACCTGCCTGGACAGTGCGTACGACTGCAATCCGCAAATTGAGTCAGGGTCAAAAACAGTTGAGCAAGGTACGCGTATTAACTGGTGAATTCAGCGCTATGATACGTGCTGTGATGCTGTCGTAGAATCCAGCGCAGCCAGCTGGTCGACCAAATCATCCATAACGTCCTTGTGTACCTTTCCATCTGCATCGTGTGCCTCCGTGACCTGGGTCGCGCGCATAGGCACGAGTGGTGAGCTCTGCGGCTCGAACCCAGGTGCGATGCGGCGGAGAGCCTCCCGCTTCCGCCGTTGCTTCTCGTCCTCGCGGGAACGGAGGTAGACTTCTCTCCGAGCGGTGTGTGCAGCCAGCGTGGACCGTCGAGAAGACTCGACAGTTAAGATGTGGGGTTCGAGGGTAAATGGGTAAACGAACTATTTGTGTGTAAGCATTAGTTTGTGGATACCCGAAGGCTTCCCAGTAGACGTACATAGGGCGTTACGCTGTCGGGTAGGGGATGTATGTCTGGTGGTAGTTCAACCTAGATCGGCCATGGGCGACTTTCGAGGGATATTTGGGCGAGGCTTGCTCACTGGTGGCGGGACACGCAGTCCAGGAGATTTGATGAACGGAACCCCCGCGACTGCAGCATACTGAGACTTTGCTGGCGGCTCGTTCGCCCATTCAGTTCGATTCAGTTCATTAGCAACTGGACTTACATTGATCGTACATGTCTACGAAGCTGTGAGGATTTGCAAGCTTGTGAGGGATCACGGAAGCGGGAGATGATGGGAGTAGCAGGCCAAGGTGTGTGTAAGCGCTTGCGTCCGAGATGCCACAAGTCCGAGTTGGTGTCGATAGAATAAAGAGGACAGCTGGGACATAGGCTACAGAGCAATATACCAGTACTACTATCACCCCATCTTTCTAAACACATTTTTACTGCCGCTTCTCATCCCTTTTCTTCTCTGAGTTCTCCCCTTCCGCTCACTTTCACTCAGTTCACGAGCATTGTCTTCCCCACCACGCTCCATACCCGCACCAAACACCTCCACGCCCTTGCGGCTTTCTTTCTTCTTCGGCTTGCCTGATGCACTACCTGGATCGGCATTCGAAGACGATGATGGGACCCAGCTCATCTCCATCCCTCCTTCGCTGGATCGGAAGCCCCTCTTGCCCGACGTGGATCCGGCAGGGGCATCTCGTGAAGCACGCCGTTGGCCAAATGATGCATTCTTATCACCCAGACGGCTGGGTCCCGCTGCATCTGTCTGAGCAACGAGAGGGACCATGCTGACGTTTGCCACGCGATTTTGTTCCCGAGTCCGAGAATACGCTTGTTGAACACGAGTGTTCTTTTGTCCAGGACGAACGCGGGGGTCAAACTTGTTGAGTTCTGGTCCCAGAGTCAGTGAAGATGGAAGAAGAAAATAACGATCAGCTTACCGCCCGCATCACTGCTGTCGTCACTGTTGTCCCCATCCTCACTTTCGCTATCACTCTCACCAAGTCCGTCGGATGATGCTTTATCGCTCTCATCTTCCTCCTCTTCGACTGCCGTCTTCGTACGACCCTTGCCTCCCTCCGGCGCATTCCGCTTCTGCGCAACAGCAGAGGGATTCATCAGGGCGTACTCTCTCGACGTCTCGTCAACTGCGAATTCTGGGTTCTCGAAGAGCTGCTTGAATCGCGGGTCATTGAGGAGTGTCAACTTCCCTTCGCCTTCGCCTGTGCCGTTTTCTTCTTCCTCTTCCTCATCAACCTCCATCTTTTCTTCCTCTACCTCACCACCCTCCGCCTCTGCGCGCGCTTTCCTCGCCTTCTTCCGTTCTTCCCTCTTCCGCTCTCTTTCTGCCTCTTTCTCGATCTTCTCAGCAAGGGCTTTGTTAACCTTCACACCAACTTCCTTCTTCGCGCGTATCCTCGTCTCCGCTAACTTCTCCATGCGGTCCTTCACGAGCTTCTCGCGGTGCTCAGCATACGCGAAGGGATTCGCAATGACCCGCGCAGTGTCGTACAGTTGCAGTGAGACGAAATATCCATGCATGTAGGGTTTGAGCGCAGGTGTCCCCACGAGATGGTCCAAACCGAGACTGTAAGACATCAAAAGGAAGAGAAAGAGAAATCATCAGAATTCATATCCAGGGTGAGCAGGAAGGGCACTTACGTTCGCAATTCGCTTCTCTCGACGAATTTGTAGTCCTCGTACACAGTACGCACGGTCTGGTCTTCCATCTCCTCCGTAATGTTCTCAAGGAAGCTGGCCCATCGTGGCGCTGGGCCCAGCTGTGGGATGTAAAACGTTGCCATTTGAATTCCTTCGTTCGCGGCTAACAGCAGTCCACTGCCCGGGACGTGGTGGATGTGGTTGAGATCGTTAGCAGGGGTGATGGATACGAAATTCGACGAAGGCTACATAGTCACCAATCAGCCCACATATCATCTGGAGACCAGCAATGAGAAGTTATGCCTACTGAATCGCGATCCCAGATCTTGACGACCTTCTTGTCCGCGCTGAGAACCATCCCGTCACCAGCCATGCGGCTACCGCCCTCGATCCAGGCTACATTGCGCACAGGGAGACCATACCCTTGATCCTTAAGTGCAAACGGTCGGGTTGATCGTATATCGTATAGTAGCGTGTGTCCTGTGGATGTGCCAACCGCATACGAAAGTCCGTCTGTCCGCGACGCTATAGCGGTCACTGACAAAGTTTCCGCAAATGCAGCAGTATCATCAACACCAGGTAAGGAAGACGCAGCGGCCCTTCCTGTTGTCTGTAGTAAACGATTACGCGGTAATCTCAGGATCCCAACACTCGAGCGCGACCGCGGATCCCAGAATTGCACAGTTCCGTTACCATCGACGCCGAATGCGAGGAGATGGTGTGCAGGGTTTATGTCTATGCAATTCACCCCGAGGATATTGTCGTCCTCATCATCTTGGAGAACAAGAGGGTTCAGGAAGCGGCCTTGTTCGAGATTAAGGCGGTATATTTCGTTCCCGGATGCGGAGAAGAGGGCGTCGCAGGAGGGGAAGTGATATGCGAGCGATCGTCCAAAGCGGGGTATACGGGTTCGGTAATGGAACCCGCCTTGAGTGTGTAGTTCGATGGTGCGGTCATTTTGAAGATGTATCGTCTTTGTCCAGTCGTCCGACAGTATCTACAAGGATTTAGATTACCTTTCAAAGCACGCAGGGCCGCATTTAGTAGCACGACTCACTCACAATAAAATCGACATTTTCTGCATCTGCGTGCCTCTCGAATTTGAGCGACAGCTCGTCGAGGTCCCAGACTCTCATCTGCGGCTTATACGTGCCTGTGGCGATCGCATGGTGCCCATCTCTCGTCGTCTTAATCCTATTGCTCGCCTCGGGGAACTCGAATCCCTGGATGAGCTCGATAGAGCCTTCAATGTGCTCCCTGGCCGCGCGCTTGCTCTTGCCAGCTTTTGTCGACGCCCGCTTGCGCGTGAGCCAGTCCGGAATAGAGGAGGAGGAACCTGCGACCGCCCCGTTGACAGTGTATACTTTTACATCGCTTGATGCAGCGACCATGGCGATCTATTCGCTGGATGAGAAGACGTTCTCTGGGCTCGAGAATTCCGATAAGGCTGATGTTTTTCTTGTTCCTGTCAGCGTATTATACAAAGATGATATTGCCTTGCTCCTGTTATGATGTGGGGGAGATCGAGGGCCGTTGTTTGACAGCAAGCTTCGAGCCCGCCCAACGTGCGTCCCAAAAAATTGCCACCTGAAGTGACCCAATGCGGTATGTCGTGGCGGGACTCCCAATTAGGATATGTCGGGCGGTGACCCCGTCACACATTGCCCAGGTATTACATTTACTCAGAGAATCACACAATTCACGGATGGGGTAGTCAATCGCCCTAAGGCGATTATAAATTATGTGCACACCAATGACAAAACCCACAAGGAAGAAGGGTACTTTTCGTGAAGTGTGTTAAGTTCAGTGGCTTGTGATATGCGTAACAATGCAGGATGCAGGATCCTCTCCCCAGCGACTCAAGACGCAAAGTCCGGCCTTAGTATGTCTTTTTCTTTTCGTCAACTGAAAGTCCACCTGGAGAACGGGTGTCAGAACGAGAATATATATGGCTGACAATAACATACCGGGTCCGATGTTGACAAGAAGAATAAGGCCGCCAACGATAGCTGTTAGAATCAAGTGGTAAGCGACACACAATGGAGTATATATTCAGTGCTGCTCACATAGCGTTTGGAAGAAATCATATCTGGCAGGGCAAGTCAGATGGCACTATTGTCGGTATTGTCAAGAAAAGAACGTACTTGAGGAAGTCTCGTTGGGGATGTGCAGAATGTACGCTCCACCAGTTGTTCACGAACACGTTGAAGATGCTGAGCACGATAACAAGGAAAATAGCTGACCACTTGGCCTTGAAACCGATGGCAACCATCGTGCATGCTGCGAGCCCGAACAAAGAGACGAATACGCGACCAATGCTCCATTTCCCTTGTATTATGAAGCCAAGGAAGAGGAAGATGAGAAGGACGCGTCCGGCGAGGAGGAAACTGCAGAGCAGCTTGTTAATTCCGCTCACGATCTGGCAGTGAGGGGGACAACGCACTATTTCTTGCGGTCTGTTTCACTCATGGAAGGCAGACCAGCGAAGACCGACTTCTTGGTTATCATTGTTTCGCTGAAAACCATGACGAGACCACCGATGACACTTAGGTTGCGGAGGAAGAAGTTGAGATCAAAGATAAGACCGTAGCCAAAGCCCTGGATAATAACGACGCTAAGAAGACCGACAACAGCGTACTCCGTATAGCGCTTCATGATGACCGCGGTGGATGCAGAAAGCATAGTCTGTTGGCGTTTGGTTGGCTAAATTTTTACCCAGTTACATTTGTGTACACTTACGATGACATTTAACAGCAGGAATAAATGAGAGATTCCCCAGTAGAAATGTCTATGGCTGTATAGCGAGGGTTAAGTCCATTATACAGCACTGCAAAAAATGTGAACTAACGTCTGCAAGTACCATAGCTGGTCACTCCACTGCGTCAGAATCCTGAGCGCGTCCTCGTAGAAGGTGACTACAATCAAGAATCGTCCAATTGCAGGCAGATGGGGCTTCAGCGGTTGCGAATAGATCTCGAGGCTGTCCTCGACTTGTTTGCTGATAGACCGTATTTTCTCCAGAGGATCATCTGGGTTGGCGGCCCTGTAGCCCGACGACGGGCGCGAGTTCGAGAAGCCGTGTGGGTCGGCATTATAGCTCGAAGATACCGGGCGAGCGATATTTATACGGGAGGTCATGGCGGTCAACGGTGAGCGGGTTTCTAGCTTCTGAAACGCTTCAAATTGGTGGACGTGGCCGATTTCAATCGTGGGAATGTAATCCCCTCTTCGGATCGCGGTTACTCCACGTGGCCAGGTCCGAATTTTTGACAGGGTGCATGGTTAGTCGTGAGCCTTGACGGCACTGGGCTTGCACGACGTCCTCTGTTATAATCTAGAGCCTTTAACGTTCGCTGTTGGAGTCCAGAGAACGCTTTACACACGCGATACTCTCCTTGGATCGCCTAGAACTCTACTTTGGATGACCTCCAACGAGACACACTACCAAAACGAGTTCCTCTAGTAAGTCCTCGTGTCAAGTTTTCGCACCTGCAACTGACATCTAGACAGCTCTGTGCTCAACTTGCCCACGTCGGCTTCGCAGAATGAGATAAGGGAGAGATACAGATCATTGTCCGTGATCTTTCACCCTGACAAGCAACACGATGAGCGCACGAAGGACACAGCTTCCAAGGAGTTCCTCGAAATCCAGAAGGCTTATGCAGGTGAGATGCTGAGATGCTAACTTATCTCCTGTTGCATGTTTGCCTTAAAAGGGTTCTGATGTTCGTTTAAATAGTTTTGTCAGATCCGTTTCTTCGGTGCGTTGTGGTTGGCTGAGACTACTCCGTCCCGTTCATTCACTTAACTATCATCTCACTCCACCAGGGAAGTTTACGATACCCTAGGTAAGACCGACCGCAATGTTCCGTTACATGACGGGTTCTCACAATGTATATCGTCGATTTTCCAGGCGAAGAAGGCCTCCACAAACAGTGGCCTGCGGCATTGCGGTTGAAAAGCCCAGATGAAGTACGTACCTCCGAGATCTTTGCCGGCGCGCTCGTCACTAACTTTGAGCCTGTCAGATACGCGCCACGCTCAAAGAGTCAAAGGCTACTTTGAAACAGGCAAAGCTCGACCTTCTCATCCGTCCCCGAGGCTCCGTGACGTGTGCTATCGATGCCTCGAGCCTGTTCGCACGCGGGGATGACCTCGACTCCCATTCTAGGCGCCTTTTACATCGATTGAGTGGCGTAGGAGTTTCCGGCTTCGGCGTTCGTCATGGTGTCCAGGTCGGGATTTACGCTTTTGCCATCTATCCATCTGATTGGTCTGATAATGATGCCCGGAATTATCGTTCTTTTTTCAGAAAAGGGTCGGCGAAAAAACAGTGGTTGGGCTTTCGGGCCATTTGGAACGCGGGGCCCAGACATCTCTTGACCAAGGTGCTCTCATGGGAACGGTTAGCCATCAATTCTCCCCTCGACTTCACTTCGAGGTTCGCCGATATCTCTCCGCCGAGCTTGTCTCAGCATTTTTTGATGCCCTCGTTTTCAGACATCAGCCGCTCTTTTCAGCCCTCGCATTCTTATTGCAAGGGGGACATATAGCGACAATGAGAGCACGCTTTCGGTAGCGACGCACTTCGTTCCAGAATATTGGTACATTTTCCCTCCTCCAACGACTGTCTCCTATACGCGAAGATTGTTCCGCCACTCCCCAACTGAAGGTTCAATAACCTGGAATAAAACAGGTGACCAAGTGGGGTTCATCGAGATCAATGTCCACTCACCCGAGCCATTCGACTTTACACCTTCCGAGGATTTTGTCCTCAAGACCGACAATATGAATGCTGACATGGACAACCAGCCGGGGTCCATAAGTGGCTTCGGAGTAGGGGCACACTCCTGGTCATATGGTGTCACGGTCGCCGGCCTGAGTTCTTGCTTGAAGGCCGAATGGGCCGTGACCTTCTTCGAACTGGCTTTGCAGCTGAAGGCTGGGATAGAGTTAGGGTTTGCGGGAGCTGCGTACATGCTAACCGGTGTTTGGACTAATCAACAGGGTGCAATAGCAACCAGCGTTGGTTTGAGCACACAAGGGGTACTCATGAGATTAGAGTACGGCGTCTTCCGTCAAATTTCATCGGTCATCTGCTCACGCGCCGTTACTTCCGTACAAACTTTAGGTTGAAATATATGCATCAAAAGTGGACGTTGCCGATTACTCTTTCTCCTGAGTACGACGAGGCCCTGGCTCTCTATTCGGTAGTGGTACCTTCGACAGCATTGATCCTCGGGTATCATTTCATCTTGAAACCTCGCCGACGATCCCAACGTGCTCAGTGCGTCGAGACCTTGCTCTTTTTGTTGATTTTGTTGATACCGTTACTTAGATACTTCCTGGCTGCCCAGCGGGCACTGGAAGAGGAGAAATCGGAGCTAAGGAGGGAGATAGAGAGTACGACAATGCTGCTGAAAGAAACTGCGAAACGGCATATGCAGCTGGAAAGATCTCGAGGAGGTGCCGTCATCTTTGATGTCACCCGCATGCACCATTCTCACGACTGCCGTGTAGGTCTCATTATTCTAGAGGCTTCATATGGGCCGACCTGCCCCGATGACGAAGCTAAACAGCTGAACTTGGATGTCACCGTACCCGTTCAAGCTTTGGTTCACAACAGTCAAGTGTATGTGCCTGGACATCGAACCAAGGTAGGGAAACGTCAAACCCCGCGTCCATGATGCCTTGGCATTATCTGCTGGTTGTTCACTGATGTATGACGTTTCTTCGTAGTCGGGTATCCAAGGTTTCTACGATCCAGCTCCAACCTCTCCTAAATCTCTCCGAGTACGATATCTATTCCGTGATCAGTTGCATTATGCAGAGATCCCAGACTATATCCCCGTCGTTCTTCCCCTGAAAGGTATGTGTTATTCTGATGGCTATTAGCATTTGTTGATCATCTTGAGTAGATCATCTTGTGAATTGAAAAGTAATCCCAGTCGCGGCCTTCTCAAAGTCAAGCCCAGCCCCCGCCACGCCCCACCTATCACCACTCAAGCCCCTTTCCGTCCCGCATATCTAGGGAACACTACTAATGCTCACATCTCTATCTTCTATGTTGTTTTACTTGTGTAATGCAGCCCATGGCAAGAGTCTCGGCCCCTTGCAATCGCACTATCATGCTGGTGTTACGCTATCTTCGAGATTGTATCAGGCATTGCCCGTGTGAGTGCAGATAGTTGGCAGGCGTGGGGAATGTTTTCTCACATCCTCATCCCGCGATCATCGCGTCGTGGCCCTATCTGTGAAGCTCCCTTGCAAAATTTGACTATCTGTTCCACCCCGGTCTTCCTCTCTTTCGGTGCATGCGCGCTGCTTTGAGATTCGGAGTGTACCGAACATCACCCCTCGCTGATCCGCGTCGAAAACAAGGTCACACTGTGTGTAATGTAGCCTGGAGCACGTCGTGATACCTTTCGGAGGTTCATTGATGATCAGAAGGCCCATTTCAGCAACGTGAGTTATTTGCCGTTGGAGGATCCTCAGCTGCTCTGGGCTACAGACAGTTCAGTGACAGGTTTATTTCATCCCAGCGAATAAAGCCATTGTTGGAACCTACTTCTCGAACTGTCGTAATTCGTTTGTCCTTGGACGGCGTATCTCCTCGCAGCTCCGTCGCCCTCTAAGCGGTGGCGAATGGAGACAGTGTCTCGACGTTGCCTTTACCGTGTCGCCAACCGACGGTATAACCATCCGCCGGGCCATATATTAATCATAAACGGATGATGAACTTTCGGTTCGTGAATCGGCCCTGCTCACTGTTGCCGACTTTGGATCTCCACGGTTATGAAGCGACAGATAATCCCCGTCACCCCCAACGCCGTCCTTGGTAGACTTCATCGCGCTACAGAGCAGTGTCCTCCGTGAGCCGCCGCGACAGAGTCCTGGGTCTTCGCCATCTGCCAATCATGTTGGCCCGACATAGCTTCGGAGTTTCGCCAATCTCTGCCACATCTCGTCGCCGTTCAAGGCCCCTTCTTCCCATGTTCTTTACATGTGCACATGGGCGCTGTCAATTTGCTCTTCTTCATGTCCAACTGCGTGGACAAAACGCCCCCAACCGTCGTGAAATTCGTAAATTTAGTCGTGGCGCCACGGACATTGAAATTGCGGGAATGTATGAACCTTCGCGGCATCACACCCAACTCAAACCCCATCTCCATGTTTTGAGCCACCGTGACTGAATCAAACATAGGCGTAGCGCCCTCGACCTATAGTTATATTGCATGGGCTTCGATTCCATGGAGCACGCCACAGTACAGGAAAAGCACGAAGGCAGAGCTTCACCTTTTTGCCATTTCATTTTGGGAGGCGGAGGCCCGCAAGTTTTTGCCCACAGAACTAGTCACAGAAGCGGAATCGTCCGAGATACGAGAATAAACGCTTTTCCAATCTTTCAAGTTATTCCCAGCGCCGAGCTTCAAGAATAGAACACGAATAGAGTAGACCGCTACAGATTTCAATTTTCTCTTTCGTGTTACTCCAAAGCTTCCGGCGGCTCGAGGATGGCATAGAAGGTGGCAAAACTAAGGTGGCAGATTCACGCGTGCCAGTCTGGAAGCTAATTGCTTTTTGCAAAACTATTAGTTCACGAACTTGTCCACGAATCTTAGCGATCGTAACGGATGCTTGGGTATGGGCACGCGCGAAACGCTCTGTGGCGTAGGACCACATGTTACCTTGAATTCACGCGCATACCTGTTCTCAGCGCCATGTCACAAAAGCCGACCCCCGTTCTTGCCTCCACGCGTTCCGTCCATCGTGAGTCAAATATCGTTTGTAGTATTGAACCTCTCAACTCAGCTCGTTTAGCTACTCAATATTCAGCCCTTTGAGCGGAAGTTGGAGAGACAAGTGTTGCGTGTGAAGTGACATTCCTGGCGAATCCCATTGGCCGCCGTCGCTGGCTCCAGTAACGCAGTCTCCATAATCGCATCAAGGAGAGGCTTATAGAGGGAATAGGACTGCCTTTCGGGAAAGCGGATTGGATCCGACAAATCAGTCAGCTGTCAAACTGTGGAATGGTTCACAGTTGCGCTGGCTGGTCCCGGCATCAATGTTTGTTCAACACTGGCGATGGCCGATCCGTGCCCGCGACCGCTTGCGGATGACTGCCACAGAGGGGATGTTTCAGGGTAAGTCCTCGCGTACCATGACAATAACTAGAATTGACGGCGCATCCACATGCCATCACTCAGAGTTGTCCAAAGTCAACTTTCTTCGACAACACAAGCTAACCCAGGATGGGCGTTTGGAGAACCCTATCACGAGTATAATCACCGAGGGGGGATCACGTTCATCAAACCTAGATCCATACCCACCCAGCCCGCGAGCGTCATTAGTCTCCACCACAGGCCGTTACTAAGACTCAAACTCAAGTTTGCTGCTTCCATTGCCATCACTGATTTGAACCGTGCCGCAACAGAACGGCAACAGGTCTAATTAGGATTCGTTTGATATTTGCTGTAAAGAGAGGTCAGGGAAGTGATACTTTGATTCGCTGTGTTCCGTAAAGGCGCGAACAAGGCAGTTGGCCTGAAAAAGGAGACAATTGACAGCGCGTATCACCCTGGCGGCAAGGGAACCCGCGAGGATTGCCATTTCCCGAACCTAGGTTAGTGCTGGGAGTGGATCACGTACTGTCCGACATCAGGATGGAGCGGGAAGACCCTTTGAACAGCTTTGGGATTCGCGAGAACGGCTACGGACAAGTATTGTGCTTTTATTGAAACGGGGCCTTCCATGGTAGACGGGTTGCTGAAATAGCATGCAAAGCCAGTGTCCAGTGCGGCACAGGGAGGTTTCCATGGAGTGAATTGGGTTCGGTGATTTGCGTTCTATCTCATGACATAAGTACGTTTCGCCCCCGTGGTCGTCCGCCGTGCCAGTGCTGGGCATGCGAGTGCGGGTACAGTGCCTATGACCTTGTATCGAAAGGAGGCAAAATTCAGGTCCAGAACCTGTACCCACATCCGCCGGCTGGTCCATATAAGGTGATCTGTGTTTACACGGTCGCAAAACTTTCATACACACTCTACATCGAGGCGGCGTCCGCACGATCCGGAAATATTCTCAGTCAATGTGATGAATCCGATCACAGGCAACAAGCTTTCCCAATAATCATGCATGTGGTTAACTCAATTCAAACTTAAAATAATTCTAAGTTCGTCAAGGTCCCTCTCGACCCCGGTTTCCTTACGGTATCGTGAATATATAGCTCGCCCTGTGAACATCTTCTCGTGAACACATCCCCTTATTGTCTCTCTCTCCTTAACCACTCAGATGCAGCAACCATCCCTCCAGAACGTTCGTATACGCTCGACGAGGGACGCCCTCCACATTTTCTATGCTGTCGCAAGGAAGGCCCTCCCCCTCATAACCCGCCGCCTGGATGCAGAAGAACGACGGGCCATCATTCCAGGAAATGTCTACGTTTGGGAGGAACGAAGTGCAAACTCAGAGGCAACGGGACTCGGCATGGAGAGATGGCAAGTTTATTTCCCTATCCGTGCGAGTGTGGTGGCGCGGTCCCGTATCATGACCATCGTGCTGAACTATGTTCTTGCAGGACGGACGGCATGGGTTGGGGACCGAGTAGGGTCCGTGATGTAAGCGCTCTTTGTGTTTTCGCCTCAAATAAAATGTATTGAAGCTGTCCCCAGGAATTTCTGTTTTACCACCAGAAAGAGTGCGACATCAGCGATGATCCTAGTAGCGCAGCAACCCCCTGGGCGCAGATGATCAGGTTGGTGGTACAATTTCAGTGATACTGCGTGTTACGTGTACCCTATTTTGCCTCCATCCCCATCGATCACCAAGTCAGATCGCTGACTCGTACCCTCTTTTTTGATGCAGCATGTATCCTTCGCCTCGTTCTCGGGCCACAAGCGAGTCTGAACGCTTGATCAAGCAAACTTACAGCGTACGCGTCTCCCTACCCGAGGACCGCCCACGAGGCATATCAAGAAAATGGCATCTAAGTACGTGTTTTAGAGCTATCTCCGCCGTTGCACCTGGTCTGAAACAGACGCCACCAGCGGCCTACTTCAGCCAACAGAAACTGGATCGGCTAAATACGGTGGATAACATTTCCGGGATCGGCGACGTTCCTGTTCCCGACGGATGGTTCCGGAGCGCGCGTCGAGATGGCAAGTCCCGACGAGACGAAGATCTGCCGAAATCCGTCGCCGCGAAGCAGATGTCCCAGGCCCCTATGGAAGGTGTCATCGATGGCATGCACGCTTCCGAATCTACCTTTCAATCATCCTTCTATCAATTACAATCTTCGCCAGCAGCCGTGTACGCACATTTCCCATCATCAGGCGCTTCGTCGCAGGTGGAACTGCTATCTTCGATCACTCGGAAAACAGCGCATTCCCTTCCGTCGTCCACCGACTATTACCCAGCGCATCTGTCGGCAGCCGTTCGCCAAACTACGTATTCAGCACCCAACATAGTACCCGCTCAAATACACTCACAGTATCGTACAAGTCCTCCTCTGCACAGCCATTCTACCTGTCCATCGCCGCCTTCTACGAGTTCTGTACCCGCTACACCTAGTCCGCGAATAAATCCGCACCATCTTTCTGAACAACTTGTCCCTCTTGAATATCTGCAAAATCTCTCATACCCTCGGCGAGATCCGATCGACGAACAATTCCTGCAGCGGTTCTCGACGCAAACGCTGACATCGTCACATCTCCCGTCAAAAGGGGGGAGCCGTGGGCATTCCCCCTCTTTTGACCACTTACCCTCGGATAAACTAGGGTCTTTCTGAAGGCCACCCCAAATGGCATTCGCTCGTCAATCCCGGGATGCTTCGTCACATTTCACGTTATCTACTCAATAGCACCATTCACCCTTTCTTGCTTGAGCTGCTAGACCAAAATTTGCGTATATAGAACTCGGACTTTTATCAAGCTGTTGTTGTCGCTATATTTTGTGTGTGCACTCGGACCAGTCATTTGGCATACTTGTACACTAGGTACATATTATCACGGACAATTTAGATTGCATGGATTCTGTATACCGTCATACCCGATTGCTGCAACCAGTACCCTCGATTTCAAGCAGCCGCTGACGTTGTTCGGCAACCCGCTGAATTCCTGCCCTTCATTTGAGTCGAACCTCTCAGGACAAGATTTTATGTAAATTTTACCTACAGTCACAACGTGGCGTTCTCACTGTGTTTTGACTGGCCGTTGACTTCGCTCTACACGTCACGGCGAATTAGGGGTCACGCGACCTGTGATTTGTATCACCTGACGGATATCGATCGTGATTTCGATGTCAACTAGCTCATAGTTATGATGTGGGCCCAAGGGCCAGTTTGCAACGAATCGGACGGGAGCAGAGTATGAACAAGGGGTTTGTAGCGCAATTTTCTCTTTCATCATTCACCTTCCATCTTGTATCTTACCACAATGTCTTCTCTGCAGGCGCGTGTTCTGTACTGGTTTCGAACGGACCTACGTCTGCACGACTCGCCTGCGCTACATGCTGCATTAGGGTTAAATCCCGAGGTATTTTATCCGGTGAGTTTTAGGCTTTTCAGCATCGATACGCGACACTATCTCACTTCAAATTTGTGCCCCAGATCTGGACTTGGGATCCGCAATATGTTTTCGCCCACAGAGTGGGCGTCAATCGGTGTGTACTCGTGGCCTTAAGGAGCTTGTATGTTGTATGTTTAACGTGGTTTTATCCCACTGTGGCCGTTTGTAGGCTCAGCTTTCTGTTGGAAGGCATGCAGGACCTGTCCCTTTCCCTCACCGCTTGCAATCCTAAAACAAAATTGCACGTGGTACGGGGGCCTCCTCAAACTGTCGTTCCTGCCCTATGCAAAGCGTGGAACATAACCCATCTCGTCTACGAGAAAGACACGGCTGGTTATGCGGCTGTCCGTGATGCAGAAGTCAAGGCAAGCGTTACCAAAGCAGGGGTCCAAGTGGTAGATGTCTTGGGCCATTCACTGTACGACCCTCAAGCAATCGTCGACCAAAATAAAGGGAACCCAACCATGTCAATTTCTTCGTGGATCACGGTAACAGATAATTCTGTACTCTGATCGTTTATCTTGAGCTTCTCTTATCTGCAGGCTTCAAACAAGCTACCGGCTCCAAGTCGCCCCCTTCTTCCCCCGCCAAGTTTACCCCCTCCAGGTAACACAACTCTAATACCCTTCTCACGAAAAGATCATCCTGTAGCGAACGGAGTCGACGTCAACGAAGATGATCGGGAAACGGTGGTAACATGTTATGGTACTACCCCCCTGAATCCGCATGCTACCTCGCTAACACTCGACTTGCATGCAGATACGCTGGCTGGCCGTGACGGCGACTTCAGTATTCCTACATTGGAGGAACTAGGCCTCCCTCCCGCAACGACATCTATCCGTGGAGGCGAGACCGAGGCATTAAAACGCCTGGAAGCTTACTGCGCAGATAAGGCGCAAGTCGCTAGGTTTGCCAAACCGAAGACGAGCCCCGCAGAATTTGATCCTCCAGCTACCACGCAATTAGTTCGTGTGCTATGACATTTGACGTGACGGCTAACGAGGCTCCATGTTTACCCTAGTCACCATACTTGAAATTCGGCTGCTTGGGCTCCCGTGAATTTCTCTGGCGTGTCAGAGACACGATTTCTCAATGGATCATGGATCAAAATGGAAATAAAAATGACGACACCACCAAGCGTGCGTTTATGCGTCCCAGTGTCAATTCTGGAAAACAATTGTTTCTGCAGATCCTGAGAACCTTGAGGGGCAGCTCCTGTTCAGAGAGATGTATTTTGCAGCGGAATGTGCTGTAGGACTTCCTTTTGGACAAATCCGCGGAAACGCTATTTGCAGGTAAATACTCAAATATGATCGCCGTCCATAACTCACATCTCCCAGGTTTATTGATTGGCGGCTACAGGTGCCTCGCTTCCTCCAATGGCCGCCTACACTTCCAATACCAAGGTAACTGACTATACCTTTAGAACCAATATGATGCAAGTGGTCATAGAATCCATCCACGGCCTCTCGGCGATGCTGAGGATGAAGAACGTTTCTCGGCATGGGTATGTTTCACCCCTGCTGATGGGTCGCGAAGAGCTAAAAATGAGTCTATTTTCGCAGCAGGATGGCCGAACTGGATTTCCATGGATAGACGCGATCATGCGACAACTTCGTCAGGAGGGCTGGATACATCACCTCGCACGGCATTCTGTGGCGGTACGTACTCATGGCAAGCGCAGAACACCGTCGCTCACGCATCAATCTACGATAGTGTTTTCTCACTCGCGGCCAGTGCTACATCTCTTGGGAGCGGGGCGCTGAAGTTTTCGATAGTAAGGAAACCCGATACTCCGGACTTGATTGACTCGACTGTACCCAAGCTAACGGATTCGGATGCTAGAATGGCTGATTGATTGGGATCCTTGTGCAAACGCGGGGAACTGGATGTGTGAGTTATCCCCCTTTGCAGCGATGACAGCGACAACTTACATTCGAGGCTCTGGCCAGGGCTATCGTGCTCGGCATTCTTCTCAATGTACTGTTCGTTTGTCACCAACATACAGGATTTGATGTAGCCTTGCTAATCTTAGAACCAGATCGTGTCTATGGAGTCAAGTCCTTCCCGGAGAAGTTTGACAAGACAGGCAAATTAGTACGTAAGTTCTGTCCAGAGCTCGCAAAGTTCCCAGACAAGGTGAGAATCACCTGTCACCTTGTTATAGCATTTTGAGTATTGAGTTGGCCTTTCTCGCGCGCTCTCAACCCTTGAAAGTTCATTTACACTCCACATCTTGCACCTGTGGACGTGCAAGAAAAAGCGGGTTGTATCATTGGCCGTGACTACCCTTTCCCAATGCTGGATAAGAAGGTGGAAAAAGAACGGTGTATCCAGCGCGTGAAAGCGGCGTACGCGTTGGGCTTATATGGTAACGACGCTGCTGTCTTGAACGGGTCCGCGGTGGCGAAGCTGAAGAACGCGGATTCCCCAAACGCTACAAATCGGGAGGCCAGCGAGGGGGGAGCCAATCACCACCGTCGGAAGAGACAGGAGTGCCATAGCAAAGACGGGCTTCCTACGAAGAGAACAAGGGCAGACGGGACGATCAAAAAATATCTGGTGCAAAAGTAGAGCAGGGGCGGGCCGCGGAGCCATCCGGTGCGAGTGGGCGGAGAGCGGGTGTATAGGTGGGCGCGCCCGAAGGTGCATAATGCTCAATGAGTAAACTCAGGAATCGAAGATAAGACATACATAATTTGCCATTACTTAGTTGTGAGAGTGGCAGTTGGTTGGCCTTTCGAGGTGATAATGAAGTAGAACCAAGATCCATTTGGCGAGCTTCTCAACGATTCAAGGGGAATGTTGCTTTTCCTGTAACTATGGATTACTAGATTTGTTTTACACTTCGAGAGCCAAGCGATAAGCATACTCTCCGTCTTTTGCGTGTCATGCGGCGGATGCCCATCCGCGCTAGCGAGGACGGAACCTGGGTATCGAGATCCTATAACACAGACACAAGAAGTTTCATCGACTTTGGACCTCGAGCCCTGAAACCAGCGTGAGTCGTTCCGAGTGCCCGGACCGGCGGATGAGTGATTTTTGCAGAGTGAACCTCCGAGGCGTTACGGACAAGTACGGCCAGACTTTCGTGGGTTGCAAGTACATAACAGACGCGGACCCGGATGCAAACCGAGTTTTACAAATGTAAGCAAATGTGAGAGAGAAAAGAGTGGGACTTACCGCAGACTTACCAATCTCTCGCAAAATGCGAGGCATCGCGCGATTGCTACTTGACTCTCCCGTGTGCACATCTTACGATGGTTTCCCTGTGTCAGTCAGCACAAACGGAGGGACGTTCAATCACATCATCGCGAATTGAAAGGACACGCACGTGGAGTGAGTTTCAACTCGTTGGCGGCGCCCGTCCTGATGCATTTGTGCAAGTATATCGTTTCAGGCTCTCTTGTTGATATCGGGATGGAAAAAACTTTTACTGTGATGATTGTCTCGCTGTGCGACGCAATTCTGGCGTCTAGAGAGTCGCCAAGGCTTATACTCAGGTAAGAGGTTGATGGTGACTTAACAAAGGTTAGGAGAAAAACAAATAATGTTAGTTAAGCTTGTTTTAGACTTGCAATCCAGCGGGGTTAGGGTTATGGTCGACAAGTTCCTCCAAGCTACCTGAGGTCATTGACCCTTGGCACCGTCCACCATCGCCCCACCCCGAAAGACTGGTACATAACCCCAAATGAACATGCAAACAGATCATTCAGAACCCAAGGCCCGCGGGGCCAACAGGTCCACAAAGGTGGCCGGAAAACTGAAGGTTCTGCCCGACCAACCAGCAGCTCCCCCAGTCCTGGAGCCTCCGAGCGAGGCTGACGAGGGTCTTGGGACCACTGGCGATACAGACGAAGGGGATGACGAAGAAGAGGAAGAGGACGAAGAAGAAGCCGAAGATGTTGAAGTTCGCTTGCGCCAAATTTCCCAAATACCACAGGGAACAGCGCGTCGTGACGCTCTGAGACTGACCAAGAAGAAAGCAAAATCATTGCCAAGGGTTACTGCATATGCGACTGCAGAGTAATTACCACGCCTGCACATTGATACCGGTTGACTGAGCTGATCATACCTTTCCTGCAGTTCCTACCGTCTCCATGATCTAATGAAATTCTTCAATGCTCGGAGGTCATCGTATCACACAGACCCTAAATTGATTGACGAGGTGCTATATACCCCTTATGTTTACGAGCTTTCTTCGAGCCACGAAACGCGCCAGTCCCTTGCAAAGTCTTACAGTCAAACTGGAGACCTCTTGGGAGTTCCCGAGCTCCATGCCCCGACCTCTGAGACCGAAGATAACGGTGTACCAACGAAGAAGAAGAAGGGTAGATTCGATGCCATCCCTACGGAAGCTGAAATATTTCTTTTCGACTACGGCACAGTTGTCATATGGGGCATGACAGAAGCGCAAGAGAAGCGCTTTCTTTCGTCGATGTGAGTGTCGTCGCCCAATGCTTGACTATATTGTCATCGCGCTCTCCCACTAGCAAGCGATTCGAGGTCGAAAAACTCGGTATGTGGCGGGTCCGGCGTTTCACAGCAGCCCTGCTCACTTCTTCCAGCTTCTGAAGACATAGAAATGGAAGACCTCAACTATTATTACGCCAATTATAGTCGGTAGGACCATTTCACTTATGAGGCATTGGTGGGTTTGCTGAGTAGACATCAGAATATACAACGATGTTATCACTCTTCGGAAAGGTTCCAGCTACATGTAAGATCATCACGGAGTGTTTTCGGTGATACCCTGTCATAGCTCCTGAATGCACAGGACGAAACTATCGCTGTCACACGCGTTATCGCAGTCCGTAAAAATCTCACTGGTAAAACTGTCCCCTATACTGTAGATCCAGACCAGCTTACACCCTCCCATTTTGCTTCAGTTCGAGGAACTCATTTCTTCCACAATAGAAGAGACGAAAGACATACCCGAAAGTTTGTCTGAAACCGGAAAAATAGGGATGCCTCACAAAGGTAAGACCATTGAGTCATTTATGCTCGAACGCGTGTTCAATCTTTGGAGCCAGAGATAATGCGAAAAACGGGAGAGCTATTCATATTGCGGACAAATATAAACTCTGTTGGTTCTGTACTAGACTCCCCAGTGAGTCTTCCTTCAATTCATTGTCGCCAGCTCAACCTCACAGCAATGCGTCATGCTTTTTATAGGAAGTCTTCTGGGTAAGATTTGCACTTGGCTAAACCTTCGGATCACGTCGCTGAAATGAGATGCAGAGTTACCCCGACTTACAACCTTTGTACGATGCCGCGCGGAGTTATCTTGAGATACCTCAGCGAATCAACTTGTTGAACACGCGTGTGGAGGTTGGTCTCAATGACTTCCATCATTGCGCTTGATCCTGACTGAGTTACAGGTTTTACAAGACATGCTTCAGCTCCTAAAAGAATCTGTATCAAGTCGACACTCGGAGCGTTTGGAGCAGATTGTTATTGCTTTGATCGCGATTGAGATCGGTACGTGACGACCACCTAATCCATCTGCACTCAAAGCCCTTCATGATTGACTTAGTGCTTGGTATCATCACAATTCTCGTCGACCTTATGGCTTAACTTTCAGCCACAAAGATGGACAGGCGATCTGGACAGGACTTCGCATCATATTATACAACGCATTTGTAAATATAGCCTACAGGAGAGCATACTAGAGGGTCCACGCTAATGCAACACTTTTGAAAGCGAACAACAGACATCATGTGGGTTGCTTGCGTTCTTTAGGTGTACGACTACTCTCTTTGTCCTTTGTCCGCGATTTCCCCGAGACTTTGGAAGTGCTGCTCTTCTCCTTTGCCTGCCTGAAGCACATGAATTCAATACCCGTGGCCCGACGACTCTCAGCAAGTGTCTTCTTCACGCTGTCCAAGTTGCTCTGCAGGTTCTCATCACCCGGCCGGCGTGCATACGCCTGCGATATTTTGTTGTACAACTCCGAAAGGGTTTTCGCGGCAGAAGGAGACACGTATCGTGCCAGGGTTTGATGCATGAATTCAATCTCTAGCGTGGCCTATTCATGTCGTGAGTACCCGCCGGGCATACGTTTCTGACGTGAGAAATGGGGAGGCTTACTCTAAGCATACCGCCCATCCCAAAGCGTTTCACTTGCCGGAAGGAGCGCAAAGCTTCGTCTGCCACGTCCTCGACCAATGCCTGTAGAGTACGCTCGAGCAAGCCTTCGGTGATACGGCTTATCTGGGCGTGAATCTCCACAAGGCCGATCAGTGCCTCGTACATGTATGGGCGAATCTCTGATCGAAACTTCGTCAGACTCGGAAATACAGATTCGATCTGTGGTTGTGGGACCGACCTGTTGGCTGAGGCGTCTCGTACCAATCCATTTCACTATTAAGAATTCCACCTCGGAGGATTCCCGTAATTATAGCGGACTTTGGTTTGACATACCCTTCGAAAAGGGTCTTGTCCAGTTCTTGTACGACCCTCATCAACGTCTACGAAGACGTTCGATTTAACCCACACGCATATATGAATGAGATGAAGGCACGCGTACCTGGCGATCGTCTTCAACTGACACACCAAAGGCACTTTCCAATTGAGCAATCATATTCGGGACAAGGACCGTTGACAGGTGTCCGAAGTTCGAGATAACCAGAAGTAGTCGTGTATCCTGCGCCACGATGGTCAGCTTTCAATGACGTGAACAGCGGGCGGCGATTTACGGGGTCGCTCAAGTCTAGAAGCTCTAGCGGATTGCCCCCACTCATAGTTGCATGCGTGCTGACAGCTTTGTTCCCTGTCGCGATTGGAGATTCATCCGACGCCAAGTGAACCAAGCCGTCAAGGAACGCGTATAGCGCATCTAGGAATGCCTTTGTGATCTTCGCCAAGAGGGTGGGGGTAACAATGTTTTGCTTGATCGTTTTCAACGCGGTCGTGGATGCTGATAGGTCGATACCGCCCGCGACCTTGAAAGCAGTGGTAGTGATATGCCGCTGGAAAAGCTCTATCTGGGATAAATACTGCGTGACTGATGGGTCCGTCGAGGTCGCTGTCCACGTCTCCAAGTAGTAGAATATGTTCGCGTCTGTTGCCACAAGTCAGATGACTCGCTGAGGTGAGAAGTATGCAACTAACCCCGGAGCCAGGCATGAGTGAGTGTGTCTTCGAACCTCCACCTCGTGCTCTCCAATAGATTCCTTAGCACCACGCTGGCTTCACTCAGTATCTCCATGCTGTTGACCTCTGTGACGCAATCTTGAATCTCGGACAAGATCTTAACCAGAAAATGAGCTGTCGTCAACGAATTAGAGTGGCTAGGAAGAAGAGGAGGCGATGCATTGCCCGCGCTATTGGGCGCCATCACAGCCGTATCAGATAGGGTGAAGAACTCTGACATCAGGGAGACATAGAGTTTTACTATGTCGAGGGCCATTTGTCGGCATTGGGTTGGACTTCGCCTCACGCCCGTCGGCTGTGGCCAAGTGAGTGGTCGTTGCTGTTCAAGTAGGGAGTACTCACCCTCTTGAACTTGCCTTCCAAGAAGCTCTTGCCGATGCGCCAAAAGTTTGGAAGAGATGCCAGCATAATCTCGGAGACATTCTTGACCATTTCCCATATCGGCTGCCAGACTTCGCTGCCACCTGCTTGGGCTTTCGGGTGGTAAGTATACACAATACATCGACTGGGAACCAAAGCAGAGGCTTACCTATTATCAGGTCTGGCTGCTTCGATTCCAAACCAGCGAGACAGAGTTGCAGCTGAGTCGCAAGCATTCTGTTCAGCGAATCTGGGCTGGTTATGTCTGGTGACACATTATTTTTTGCCGCTTTGAAGAAGTTCAAGTTTGTTGGTTCACGCGGGGACGTTACACACACCTTTGATACCAGAAAGAGCAGATTGGTATGTCCTATTCATTTGACCCATGATGTACTTGTGTTGGCTGTCGAAATATGTCCAGACTGAGTCATCCGACGCGTTGAGCTCCATTAGAATCCTATGCGAGATAGCATCTCAGCATGGTGCCTTCGACAGAGGACAGAAAATACAAACTCTATCGTCTTCTCCTGCTCTTCGACACCACGATTTGGCTCTTGTAGCTTGGAAAGAAGTAGGCTCCGCATTTCACTCATGACTTTCTCCACATTCGCCCAAACCTTTTCCAGAATACGCTTCTGCTGTAGTTCCGCTGATGGAGCAGGCTTTCCGTCCTTCGCCGTCCCGGCTGGTAGGAGTTGTCCGGGCCTTGACTCCAGCATGAACTTGCCTTTGTTGTAGTCACGCATAGCCGCTTCATATCGACCCTAAGCCACCCAAACGCATGTCTACCTATAGCAGTTCCGCCAAACCAACTAGAACACTCACAGCTTCGATGGATTCCACGAGAAATCCGGGAAGGTTGAAGAAAAACTTGGAACGCTCAAAAACACTCAGAGTAGTACGAAGTTTCTGAGCCTTGGACGAATTTTCTAGGACAGGGAGGAAGACCTGGTTTGCCTTTACCGCAGAACCTAAAGGATCCAAAAGTGTAAGCTCCGTGGTACTCTAGAGGAACCAGCATACGTTTGAGTTGATCAGTCAGCGGTTTGGACGCGAATTCGCTCGAGTCCGATAGCAGGCCCTCCCGCATTTCCGCATACAATGCTAGCGACATGTATATGAGCAATGTCCCGTCCGTGGGCATGATATCGCACCATCAGTTGACGCTTTCACAGCGACGAATCGGTCAAAGTTGTCTTCGACGAGCACCCTGATAGCTTCCGAGCGAGCATCTATCGATGTTTGCAAGTGAGATATACCAGCCGCAAGATCTTGGTAAGTCGCGTTCGGATGTACTGCTGTAAGAAAGGCCTTGGGATCAAAAGACTTGGACGATATTAGAACAGCAGCCTCTACGCGACGCTAGCGTGAACTCCTTTGATCTTTATTGTCTGGCAACGCAATGACGCACTGGATTCTGTATCCATATCTGTGAGACTAGCGCAGGTGAACGACGGATAAGGGAAAGGAAGCAAACGAGGACTCACTCAATGACACCCCCAAGGTTTAAAGGGTCACCACCAGCACCGTCAGAACTGGCGACCAGCTCGGACACAGGGTCCTCAAGGTCATGATCGACTTCTTCCCATTTTCTGTCGTACGAACGCGTTCAGCGAATGTGTGGGGACAATGTATGAAAGAATAAATCTACGTGGGATTCGGAGAAGAAATCTTATACGCTTTCAGCAAAGATGCTTCATCCACAGAGAAGGACGATTTGACCATCGCGACTTTGAGAGTGCACAACAACCGCGTCCGCACTCGCCTGGCCGAGGTAAACTGGGTGTCTGGAGTCCTGGCATTTTTATAATATTAGTTATTTAATATTCCCGATTCCAAAGCAGGAGTTCCTTCCGCACAATATCATTGGATGGTTGTCCTGATAACGACAGAAGCAGAAAGCGAGGAAGATAAGATTGGTGGATACATTGCTCCGTCGTCCTGTGCAATGTACGACGTGAGCAATAAGTTTTACTGGCTGACTGGCAAGTGGTAAAATATGGCTTCGGGTGGATTTCAAGCCAATCGTCACTAATTCTCGGATGTGCTGCTACAGTGTGATGAACCCTTCGGTCGAGCTAGGGACTTGTTATCATAAAGGCCAGTGCCAGCAGGGAGCAACTGCCGCGATCCGAGAAATACACCAGACTACAGTATGCATGGAGAACCACGGCGAGTCAACTGAAGGTTGACGAGGAATGGCGTGCAATGTGCTGCTGGTGTTTTGTGTGCTTTTAGGACTGGATTCCTTAGCGAAGCACAAATCGTTGTTAACAGGTTCTACGACCCGGACTGACAATACAGGTATAAGACAACAACGGTGATGCGCATTACGAAGCATACTGGTGTAGGAAGCGGTCAAAGCTGGCGATTGTATGAACAATTACTCCTCTAACTGGGGCTGCGTTATCTAAGATGGTTGAACATCCAAGCATGCCAGCTTCAGCCCAGGCGTCGACCATGAAGTTACCCCACAGCAGCAACCAGAACATAGTCCACACCCACCCAGCCCACCCTCCCACCTTCCTTCCGCTTACCCCCATGTACACGCGTTCCAGTATCATGCCGAAACCCATCATTGAGAACGGCACGATCATGCGCCAGAGTTGTGCATTTTCGTCCAGCACGAGGAGCGCCAGATGGTGGAACACGGCTGAGGCCAGGAATGCCCCCATTATGCCGCCCACACGCCCACCGAAGTAAGAAAGAGGTCGTGCACCAAGGAACACAAACGTTCGCCGGAACCACTGGTGCCAGCGCTTGCCCCAGAATTCTCTCAGCGAGGTCGAGGTCCAAGGCGCCTCAAAAGCGCGCGGCCATTGGTCATATTCTTGCCGGAGTAGAATGATGCCGGCGATGGTGGTGAGCTCATAGCCGCACTGTAGAACGTTGTATACTCCAAACGCAGTCATAGTCGCGATAATACTAGAGCGGAAGTAGCGGGCTGGCAGGGACAGCGAAAGGTCGAAGATGGTTCCACCGTTAAGCGATCCGAAGCCGGACGGAGAGAAGGTCTGAACTGCAGTCTGAAGCGCGCCACAAGTTAACGCGTGAACAACGCCTGACACTACTGTGGTCAACACGAAACGTGTTCTAGAAGTGGCTGGACGCGTTTCGGGTGGCACATAGAGGCCATCGGACCAATCCCAGTCATGTCCTCGTAAGTTGATCATCAAATCTAGGGCATTCAGCAAGACAAGAGATCTGTGCGATGCCGTCTTCGATTTTTCTCCGCTCGGATGCCGTCTTCTTAGCGGCTGCTTAGGCAGCGTCCATTCGAGGCTACGTGTAGCGACGCAAAACATTGCGAGCTGAACGTCGAAAAACGACAATGAGTGCAAGTTCGACCATGTATACGATCCAGCTCACCACCAGGTCGATGTTCCAAAAAGCTTGCCGAGGATCATTCATTGAGAAATCCGTCGACAGTGCTGCGCGGAACGCAAGCAGCAGGGTGATTGGCCATAGGGCCAACCGGATCCATCGTGTTCGAGGTATGAGGACGAGGACTGCAGTCGCAAAGTAGCAAGCGATGGGAGGAAGGATATCTGAAACGAAACTATGTGCGGTTAACGGTGACCTCGTTGGGGCTAGGCGCAGGACGTTTCTCGCAGTTACCAGAGCGAAAGACATCGCTCAAGTTAGTCGGTAGGTGGTTCAAACGCGGGTTTCGTGCAAAGGGCACGTCTCGACTTGGCAGGGCTAGTCAGGGTCGGGGAACCGAGCACGCACCGAGATACGATCTGGTACCTCGTCGCACGCATTGACAACAATATCTACGATAAAGTCTATGATAAATGTGGGTGGAATAAATAGGAGTAGACAGTGAGTAGACCAGCAAACAAATCATGCATTACAAAGGTGGTGGTCAGCCGTTGACATGATCGTAGGTTGGATCGTGATATAAATAGGGGCACGCACTGACCAGTCATGAAGCTACAATATTGTCATGTGTCTTCTCTGAGTCTTATTTCAAAGTGATCGTCCGAGTAGAAGTCGTGTCCCGGAGGTTGGTGTGCAGGACTTTTGGTCGGTGGCATCAAGCAATTCATACTTCTGCCTTCTCCGCCTCTTTGTCTGCCTCGACGATGGGCTCTCTCGTCGGTGTCCTCTTAGTAGCATCATCGCGCAACACACCTTCAACGTTTGCATCCTTCGCATCCTGTTATGTGCTGACCTTCCCTTCAACACCAGCAGGCTTCCCGTCGGCTCGAACAACAGTGCGCTGTAGCAAATATGCACGCATGAATAGAACCAGGATAAACCCAATTGCTTAAAAATAAGCATGCATGAGTGCATGCATACGCGCCGAGACATCCTGCAACGAGATTTTAGCTATAGCAAGATCCTTAATAGAGTAAAAGCGGAAACTGCTTTCACTGACAGCAATTTGGTGGATCCTCCGTTCAATGCGGCAGCACTGGTGCTGCTCTCGAGTCCAGGGATTCCTGCCAATTTCTGTGGCAGGACACTGGTAATGATAGAAGCATACGATACATTAAGGCAAGAATAGCGCACGTCGATAAGATAATACGCAACCCCCTGGATCGACGTCTACATGTCTATACTCGCCACGATGACACCATCTTTGTGGACCTCGGGGTTTGGCTTTTCCCGTGGCAGAAGCGGCACTATACGGGTGCGCTGTATTTCGCTACCCCTCGTGCCGTGGTAACGCTCGCTTTCGAAGCCCCAGCTATAGTTGGCCTGAACCCAGTTTGCTATTCCATCCAGGTATTCATGGAGCTGCTTGTCGATCACGGGTCCCCATGAAGGTACCGCCTTCAAGCCATTGATGAATTTGCCCTCAATTTCGTCGTGGTAGCCTGCAGCCCATGCCATAGCACTGCCCACATCGCAGTTGAACTGGTGCATGACAGCGGTGATGAGGTTATGATTCTCGTCGCCCGTAGACTGTTCTCGATTATAAGATGCAATGTCCTAATAATGGAGGGGTAAAGGCAGGTGACGGGGATGAGACTGGGCCGCTTACATTGTCGATGATGATGAGCTCCGAAATGTAGTCGATCAGCTTCGTAACGACAGGGTGGAAGTATACCTCGTCAGGTATTTCCAGTGGGAGCTCCAGCGGCATGAACGAAGGTCGAGTGGCCACGGTACCCCGTCGGACGGCTAGATAATCTTCGATAGTGCGGCAGATACCTGCGTCGCGGTCTGCCGCTTCGGTGATCACCATATAAATGTAATCAGCGAATTGTTTGATGAAATGACGCTGGGATGCTGCACTGGCGGACTCGATCGTTTCCGCCCAGAACCTAAAAATTAACAGGACGGGGGTTGTGTGCTTGAGGTCTGGAATATGGACGGGAAGGCTTACTTTCGTACAAGTTCACCAATAACGATTTCGCCTTCGGGACGTGCTTTATGAGGGTTTTTCAAAGCGTCGACGGCAATGTCCGCGACTTCACGAGCGGCTGCTGCATCTGAGACGTCGGTGTACTCGTCAATGAAAAAGAGCAAGCGCATTAAATTGCATGCAGCCAAGAAGTGCTCTATGGAAAAAGTAAAGCAAGCAATTTCATTCCGAACTCTGCCAATACTCACCTTCTGATGCTCGTGGGAAGGCGAGCGCCGCAAGGAGGCCTTTCAAGTAAGACGAAACTTCGGTGAATCGCACTCAACCAGGGCAGAGGTAGGTACGAACCGAAACGACCTCTATCGAATGCTTTTTGCGACTTCGGTTGGAGGGCTTTGAACTGAAGGAACCAGGCAGCCGAAGCTGCGTCGACTTTACCAAAGTGAGGGCTAATAGTCCGTGGCCATGGCCACCGGGCCAGAGTGTCGGGAAGATAGAACGTCATTGCAGTGTCGAGCATAATTTGGTGACGACGATGCATCTCTTGGAGTATGGCAAAGAGATGGTGAGACAGATCGCATCGACCTTTGAGTTCTTAAATTTGTGGTCAACACATCTGGACAGGATGCATCACATTTTGAAATCACGGTTGACCCACTCGATACATAGGAAACAACATATTATAGGGAGCGAGTCGGAGCGCTGACATAATAACATGTCAGTCGGATGTTGCTACGGGGGACGAATTGGACTTACGGTGGTATACTAACTCGACGGCTTTTAGATTGAGACCTTGCCCGTGCGATGCTCCCTGACGGCTTCCTGGACTCTGAAGCACTCGAATCCCACGTGAGGATTCCTAGAGAGTGGGGGCTCAGTTAGAGAAGGAAGGGTATGCGACTTACGCGGGGTACCTCGCTACCTGCATGACCCACCCACACAGACCTACACCAGTAGACACCAGTTCATATGTACCTACTAATTTACTAGAGTGACTAGGAACCTCGAAGTTGCCGACACCATGGCTGGACAGTGGAAGCCGTTCGGAATGAAGCTCACCAAAAGAGGTTTTCCCGGCCAAGTTCCCAACTTCGGCTCCGAAAGGTGGCTGTGGCACGACAACAAAGGACAGTCGACACTAGAGGCTGAAGACGTCTTAGTGGAACTTTTCCCTGATGTAATATCGAGGCGTCGAGTCATTCACGCTCAAGCGCGACCCTGCAGAGACATTCTTTTTGTGCTCGCACCCCTCGCCTTCAGCTTGCTTAGCTTAGCCACCCAACTCAGATCACGATTTCGACGTTCGTCTCGATACCCGATCATGTCAACTGTTCTCCCTCCAGGTGTAGAAGGCAATCTCCGGGAGTATGTCCAGGGAGGTTCAGCGGAATGGATGCAGATTAAGCATCGTAGGTTCTATACCAATGCGTTTATAATTCAAGACGGAAAGGTTCGTGTCTCAATAAAGTTTCTGCCATCGAGTTGCTCAGGTCGGCCGATCTATTTTTCTTTTAGATACTGCTCGGGTACAAGAAGCGTGGATTCGGCATGCATAAGTTTGTTGATTTCTCCATACCCACACATTCCGCATTGATTCCCGAGGTTCCTGACAGGTACAATGGTTTTGGGGGAAAAGTCGAGCCGGGCGAGACGCCATTTCAGGCTGCGCTGCGCGAGCTCAAGGTAATTACCGCTCGGGATTCATCAAACCAACTGACGGCGAATCCTCAGGAAGAAGCTGGTATAGAGGCACCTCTTCAACACGCGGGAACGCTGATATTTGTCGCCGAAGGTGTCGACTGGGCTTTCCAAATCGAGGTCTTCTCTGCAAAGTGTTACACTGGAACGCCAGTAGAGTCAGTCATACTTGCCGTCCTACGTGGCAACGGGTCTCTGATGCGTCAACAAACACGCCAGGACTGACGAAATGCGACCGGAGTGGTTCACTCTCTCCCTACCCGGCGAATCGACTCCCTCTTGCGTCCTCTCTAATGGTATGGCCGAAGTCCTCCCTATTCCTTACGACAAGATGCGGGAGGACGACGTCCACTGGCTGCCTCTCCTCATTAAAGACCGGCCTTTCGTCGGGCGTGCTGATCTTGAGAAGAATGGAGAGGACTTTTCCATGACGAGATATTGGTTTGGGACTGTTGAACCCAAGCGTCAATGAATCCGTTCACTCGCAGTGTTCACTAAACTCGGATATCGGAGGTCGGAGAACGATAGTGGTGGTTGTCTTCAACCACAATTCATTGACTACACTTCTTTGTTTAATGTCCGTCCTGCATTAGTTACCAGGAGTTCCTATGGTTGATGCGTTCTCTGCTACTGCCTTGGCGGGTGGGGCCCCATTGCCAGACAGGACTCCTTCCAAAATCTCCAGCGCCATCGACGCCGATCCCCACGATGACAAGAAGCCGTATCCAGCGTGACTATATGTGCCCCAGTTATGAGTACGGGAATGCGCAACAGGCAGCACAGAACATACCCATAGTTAAACACTACAGGTACCTTCCTTCCTTTCGGCCCATCAAACCACTCAGCTTCTAGACGAATCCCACCTTTTCGCCCTGGACGCAAGCCGCAGCCCGGCTCAATGACAATAGGAAGGAGATCGTTGACGGTAGTCGCATGATTCTCCCTGGTGTGGGGAGGTGCCAATTCAGGGGTCAAAGCTAAGGCCCGTGCCAGTATGTCTTCGGTGATTTCGGGGCGAGGCAGAGGGTACCTGCGAAGATAATTAATGCTCGTCTGCTGGACGCGGAATGTAACCACCCACCAGTCATTGGGTACTCTCGTACCACCGACGAGCATCTGCAAAACAGGTGAAAAACGGTTTATACAGCAGTGAGTCAGATACTTACGGTCCCGTCGCTCCTTGGCATTGTATATGTGTAGGTCCCATCTGCAGCAGTCATCGTCCTCCCAAATCTCACCCAGGGAGCTTTCAGGAGCACGGTCTGCCCACGGATAGGATATACATCCTTGTCTTCGATACCTCCTAGTGTGCGCGCCCCAAGCCCAACGCACGCAACCACCGCATCAACGGGGCGTAAAGCCTTTCCGTCTGTAAAAATGCTGGCCCCACCTTCGATAACCTGGCCAATGTGTTGGAGGGAACCGCGGACAATAGAGCCGTTTTGAGCCAGGAAACGGGCGAGCAGCCAGTTGAGATAGACGGGGGTGTTCATAGTTATCGTGCTGAACGAGTACGCTAATCTCGACCCGACGATTAATTCGTTCTCAGGTAGGTATTTGAACTAGAGTTCCGTTGGCTCGAAGAATTAGAACCGGCGGCGACGAACGTAAAGCAACGAACTCACGTCTGGCATGAACTCCAGCCAATCGGCAGAAGAAAGATCGTCCCCACGATATTCAGTCTGTTGATGACGAACGAATAGGTTTTCCGTATCCCTTCCGGGAGCTGAGAGCTCCCAGAGAACTTTGAATGTTTCTTGATCCATTTCTACGAGTCGGTGCCATAAGTGGCATGGGAACTACAGGAAGAGAAGAGGCGTACTTCGTTGCCTCTCGTCCGTAGCGTGGCTCACATGGTGCGCGCCCTGTGCAGATATCAGACGTTTTGCTAAGCTCAATATCAGGATATTGGCGAAGGCAAATACAACGCACCGCCCAATGACTGGTGTACCGGATCGACTTGGGATCGGTCGGAAATGTTTCAGCAACTATGGTCACGCGATATCCTCCCTTTTCCTGGATCCTCAAAGCCGTGGTCAAGCCAACCACACCTGTCATGATTAAGGGGAAGATGGGCGTCAGAATTGCTGCTCCCGGGTGGCCCCCCTTCGCTGATATCTTCTACATATCTTACGGATATTCCCGCATAATATTGTACTTTTTTGAAGAGCATAAAATCTCACCAGCGCCAATAACGATGATCTCCTTGAGCTGTTCGTCGTTGATTTGTGCCATGTCTCTTGCCAAACAGACAGGATAACCGAGACGATAAGCTACGGTGCGGGGGTGTCGCGAACCTACGCCACATACCCGAATAGGCCATATTAGTCATCAGCTTTTTCTCTCCTCCCGCCCAAAGCTGTTGCACCTGGGCCTTTCTTTCACCTTTACTCCATGCTCCAAACGCCCACTAAACGCATAGCTCCAGGTTCACCGGACAATGATCGGCCATCCAAGAGACAAGCAACCTCATCTCCAGAGGAAGGAGAACTCGACGATGTTTCGCCACAGCCACCTCGTCAAATGAATCCCCTACCCCCCAAACCCGCGTTCCCGACTAAGGTGAAATTTCCGTTCAAGAAGAAGACACTTGACGCAGAAGTTAAAGCTGGGCCTTCAATGATGAATGGCTTTCCATCGGACAAGAAGCCAGCTGTAATCTACGAGAGGTCGGAGGCGGACGAGAGGCGTATTTGGGAAGAGGAGCAGCGCAAGTCGAAATCTCGTCCTCCGCATGACCAGTCTCGATGGAGAGGGGCTGCTCCTGTAGCCGACCATTGGGAGCCCTCGCATGGCCATAGCAGAGAAAGGGAAAGGGCCCGTTCCGGCTGGGATCCCCGTGACAATGAGCGTTCCCGCCGGCGGCCTTCACGGGATAGAAATACCGACCGCTACGTACCTAACGAGAGGGAGCGTGCCAAGTCACCTCCTTCGTCTACGTCTCTAGATCGCTCACGCTCGTCGTCACCGTCATCCTCTCATCGAGGGAAGCATAGGCTGCCTTCGCGTCGTTCGCCAGCTATGGATTTCAGTCCACCACGCAGGGACTACGGTGTGGACCGGATACGGGACGAGAGAATGAGGGATCAGTCTTGGGATAGATATCATCACAACGACCACCCGATGTATCACTCCCGAGAACGGCAGGCACATGATGGACGCCACCCTAACGATGATCGCCACTACCGTCCTGGTCGCGATGCTCGCCAGAGTAGCCCGCGCCGCGAGAGGTCCCGGGAGTCTTATGGCCGTAGAAGTAGATACGATAATGACCGAGATTTTCGAATAGATGATTACCGACTGGTGTCACCTCGTACACACGAGGATGACCATGATTCGTATAGACTGGACGACTACCGCCCCGTTTCTCCCGGACCTTCTACACTCCCTTCCCGACCCCCCACGCACCCCCCACCGTCCCCACCCACTCACACTACCTTTGTTGGCCCTCATACACCCCCTTCCCCACCCACACCTCCTCCGCCTGCCCCGATCTCCGAGCCCGTTAAGGATGTTACGCTCCCTGCGGAACATACCACTATTTCCATCAGCATGCCTCTCAAACGGCCACCTGCGCCTAGAGACGCGCATTCTCCTCCATCCCTGCCATTGCCTCCTGCAGAAGATGATGGTGCCAAGCGCGTTAAGGAGAAAAGGGACAGCGCCGTTGATGCGACCCCAGCTGCGAGCGATCCTGCGCCACCGTCACGGCGGAAGCGTGAGCCAGTCCATCGTACGCGTAACGAGGAGAAAGAAGTTTACGGGCGCGTTTTTGATGGGTGCGGTAAGCAAAGCGACTACGACGCAACGACGAAACTGGGTGAAGGAACTTTCGGGTGCGTATTGGACCTCGCATAGTGGCCTTTGCTGATCTAGGATCACTTTGGTGGTGGTCTCTGCGCTTAGAGAGGTACATAAGGCGGTTCAGCTTGCAACTGGCCGTTCGGTGGCTCTCAAGCGTATTCTAATGCACAACGAGAAGGAGGGAATGCCTGTTACTGCTCTACGGGAGATCAAGATTCTGAAAGCGATGCACCATCCATGCGTTGTGGACATATTAGATATGTTTGTGGTGAGAAGTATGTGTGCAGTTCCATTAATCTCATTGGCATCTTTTTCTGACTACGCCCAGGCAAAGGCAAAGAGTCTCCCTTGTCCGTTTACATGGTGTTTCCTTATATGGACCATGATTTGGCTGGCTTGCTCGAGAACGAGCGGGTAAAGTTACAACCCAGTCATATCAAGCTCTACATGAAGCAGCTCCTCGAGGGAACGGAGTACATGCATCAAGTGAGTATCTGCAACGTACCAGCGGGCAATGACGGCTGATCCGACGCAGAACCACATCCTCCATCGTGATATGAAAGCCGCCAATCTTCTGATATCAAATACAGGCTCTCTCCGCATCGCTGATTTTGGTTTAGCCCGTGCATATGATCCGAGTATCGTGCATGGCGTCGATTCGCAGGGGAAGGAGCGAAAGTACACAAATTGCGTTGTGACGAGGTGGTACCGTCCACCTGAGCTCCTTCTTGGTGCCCGACAGTACGGTGGAGAGGTCGACATATGGGGTATTGGGTCAGTTTTTCTCCCTAAGATAGATGGGCCGGCCCAGGGTGTATTGAAGACAAACATTGCAGATGCGTGCTGGGCGAAATGTTTATGCGCAAACCTATATTGCCAGGGATCTCGGATATAGATCAACTGGAGAAGATCTGGCAACTTTGTGGGACCCCTAACCAGCATACATGGCCAAATCATGATACGTTGCCTGGCTGCGAAGGCGTCAAGCGATTCAGCAACTATCCAAAGCGGCTGAAGACAGCTTACGACTCGTAAGCGCACACCGCACGTATCCAATGACGCAGGATGTAATTAACCGATTTATGTTGTAGCATCGGACCTGAAACTTGCGATCTTCTAGACAAGTTGCTGACCTGCAATCCAAGAGAGCGCATTACGGCGTCACAGGCCCTCGACCATGATTATTTCTGGACAGATCCCCTCCCTGCTGACCCCAAGTCGTGAGCTCGGCTGTTTTTCCAGTCTGGGACCCAAGACTGACCAGCGATCATAGATTGCCTTCCTACGAGGCTTCCCACGAGTTCGACAAACGCAGTCGTCGTAATCAGCCTCCTCCTGGCATGCCTCCTGATGGATACTACAGACAGCAGCAGCCTCCGGTGCCGCCACCGCCTATGTACTACCGCGGTGCTCCGCCTCCTGCACGGGAAGCTTTCCGGCCAGGGCCTCCCCCACCACCAGGTGCCCATATGCCAGCACCTCATCCTCACGCTTACCCACCCCATCCCCCTAATCATGCTCGGCAAGGCCCGCACGGCTACCCCCCTCCAAATAGAATGCCCTATCCGCCCCACGGCGGCCCCCGACAATCAGGTCCTTATGACCGACGACCGCCGCTACCGCCATCACTACCGTCACACCTACCACCAAGGCCCCACGCGCCGCTCGGACCCAACCCACCAACATTTCCTTCTCATCGCGAGCGCAACCAGCGCCGGGGAGGATATGGTGGAGGGGGCGGTGGCCGCGGAGGTGGAGGTGGAGAGTTACCCTATTCATGATTTGCTTTTGCTTTGTTGTCAGATCCATGCTTTCGTTTTTGATGTTTTTGTTTACAGTACCTATTTTTCTATTTTTCTAGGAGTAGAATCAGATAACATTCATACAGCATGTTCCCGGACATTTTTCAACAACACACTGCAAGATCAATTTCTCATAACCTAACCGCATCAATGATGTTTTCTCCTTCGCCGTTTAGCGGTAAGTATGATAGCGGACTCACTTGAGCACATGCCAGCGTGTGCCAGCACATGGCGCTCACCAGTGGTCTCCACGAAGGAAGCTGCCTACTGAGATTGAGGTCCAATTTGAACCACGTGGTCCTTTCAAGCCAATCCTAATCAGATTCGCCTGTGTGTCTGCAAACCAGGGTAAGTAACAGTGGGTTATATGTTCCTTGACGCGGTGAGTGGGTGTACTATGTACAGTGCCGTCGTGTCGTTGACGCCTGCCTGACTGTCGTTTGTCGCTGTCACTGTCAGTAAGGAGACTAGCCTGCTTGAAGCTTGAAGTATTCACATGTCTGCTCATAAACGCGAAATTTGATCAGCTTCTTCTAGCAGAGGGTAGATGTAGATAGGCCTCGAAATGTATAAGAGGTGTGGTTGTCGAAGGCTCAACCAGCAACGCCCATTTGCATTCTTCAGTGAGTAGCTATCTGCTGTTTTCGCCTTCCCTCGACTCACGGTGCTAAACTTTAGCATTGAACCTCCTCGTCGTGTCACATGTTGGTATCGTCACGTCTCCCCCCCTTTCACAATCTTACTCCCCGCTTCTCTTAGAGCCACAAATGTTTTTCAGCGCACCCATTGTCGCCCTTGCTGGAGCTGCGCTAGCCTCCGCTCTTGATAATCCCGCTTACACTCTAACGCTTTACTCTGGGAACCGTTTTACCGGAAAGTCAGAAGCTTTCGGCGATAGTGTGTCCGGAGGCTTCAGTGATACTCATTGCATGCATTGCAAGGATCACAAGAAGGTGGGCGGCCAACTGCACTCTTTCGACTTCAAAACAAAAAATGCCGGCGGTCACACCATGGAGGTCCGGTTCTATGCTCAGCCCGGCTGCAAACAGGAAATCAGTAAGTACATTCGAGTTCTCGTCGTCTACCGGCCGGACTGCTTGCTCACATCCTTGCACTATGTCCCTTCAGCCCCAGTATTACGCTCTGAACAAAACTACAACTTTGATTATGTGCCATGGGAATTTACCCATGCCCGCTCCCATGAGGTTTGTGAAATCGTCTGAAGTGGACAAGCACATCATGCATACTACAGCTAGTCGAAGATCTTAATTGATATATTTGTGGTGGTTGTTGGCTGTTGTTTCAAAGGCGTGAACTTCCAACGGGGCCTTGGGTCCCCTGTGAGTAATGAGAGGGAGTACATCTGGAGTTCTATGAGAAGTTGTCATTGATCGTGGCTACGCACGGGAAGTCAAGTGTCCAGATGGGACGACCCCACAGTGAAGAGCCCGTCACTCGGACATAGGGATGCAATACTTAGCCAGTGCCAGGACCGGGACCGATGGAAACCAAGCTTTGTGCTTAGTCCAAGTAACTGAATGTCCCGGGCTGGCATTCGTGGGTAGAGTCAAGTCGGCGAAAAGCAGCACCGAACTATCCAATTTCAACGGTTTTACAGCGCTGGTTCCAGATTCGACAGGATAGCCGCGCAGATTGTGTACATGCAAAAACATATGTGAAGGTTATCACGCCCGACGTCAAGGAGCTTCCAGGGTGCGCGGCGCCGAAGATATGCTTGCGAGCCTCAGTGGCTGGCAAGCAGCCCCAAAAGATCTCCACGACTCGTGGTGATAGAAACGTCGGTTTGTGCTGACTGCGTCCAGCGCATCGCCAGTCTGCGTGGCACACGGTCCACACCAACCTGGCTCAAACGTATCCAGTCTGCTACCACAGATCCCAAAACCTATGACTATTCTGGCCGCCGCCAGAACATCAGCTGTCGTCTCACGGCTGGTAGGTGTCCTGCAAACACCAGAGATTACTCCACATCATCTTGATAGTGTTTTGGGGCTTACCAAAGACAAACGACGGGCCCCAGCCAGCTAGTATCAACGCGACATGCTGTGTGCCAAATGGTGTTGGCGTGGTCGCGTTCGAAGCCACATCTATAATTGTTGAGAGCGCCGCTAGGCATTGAATGATGAAGAACGCCCTAAAGTACATGTATACCAGCGCTTAGGAAGTGTTCGGCTGCGTGTAGTGTGTGCTTACATCTGGAAGAGGATGAGTCGCCATATCGCAGGTGCGAGACTTCGTGGCGCATGGCGCTGAGATCCCCGCGAAATCCCTTCAATATCGGCTGGTTAGTTTGTTCGCCCCTGTAATATCCAGCTAGAGGCCGCACCAGATAGAGGGAGGCTATTGGTCGGTCTGTGTCCGATGTCACTCCCTACGCGTGTCTCTAGAGTGGGATCGAAACCCCTTTTCGGCATATCCCACCTGAACACCTGCCCAGCGCTCCGAGGGCTCATTGTGTGCGACGGCGACGACGACGCGAATATCGGTGAAGGGGGAAAACGGGAATGCGAAGGTGAACACGACTCGTGTGCGTCATCCGTCTCTCCAGTCTCTTCATCCATGGAGCGCACAACGGTACCGTGCATCCCCGAATCCATGTCGACATCGTCAGAGGGCGGGATCTTAGTATGCGGCGAAGATAGCGGGCTTGTGAACTCGAGTGTGTTGGTCGACTTTGAGCGTCCAAGACGCGACGTCTGTACCCCGCCACTGATCTCCCCCGAGAATTTGAAGCGCTCACCGGAACGTTGCTGGTTCAGGTGCATTCTGAAGACGCGATACGCGGCTGCAGCTGAGAGGAAGAAACAAGGGATGGAAACGAGCATCGTAATGCCAGCATAGCCCAAGAATCTACCCCTTTGATGGAATAAGTGTCCATGTAATACAGCGAATTTATGATGGTGCACACCAGATTGGATGGCTGGCGTCGCAGTGCATATCGTCTGTAGGCTGAATAGCATTATATCTCAGCAATACTGGAACTGCGGCGGCGATGGACGCAAGAGGGAACCCTAGAATAGGTAAGTAATAGCTCTTGCGCCAAATGAGGGTTCTAAATCACCCAGATTCGACCAATGACCTGCCAGTGAGAAGGTTTGCGTCGACAATGTATATTAGGCGAACTTACGAAGAGGCAGTTGTGAACAAACTCGATGGCCAGAGTACTGATCCTGCTGTTGCAAATGTGAAGGCAGCACAGACGCCGGTCAACGAATATGCGGCGTAGTAGATTAAGAACGTCTGTGCTGCTCGTATACGCGTAAGATGAATAGAGGTCAAATAAACCAAAGGCTCACCAATGCAAAATCCCCTTGGCATCTGAAACGGGTTCATCTCGTATATCATGCCTAGTGTGTGCATGTTAGAATGATATGCGCGAGCCCTAAAACCCTACCATACCGAGACAAAAAACGGCCTGCAACATTGTTGCGAACACGCAGTACAACATAGGTCCCCAGTAACTCCCTATCGCCCTCGAGAAGATTGTGAGCACTATCCAGCAGCTGATGATGCCTGTCACGATACATGCATCAGTCTTGCTGGCATGCAGTCCTGAAGACAGCCATAGCCCACCTGAGAAAGATAGGCCGAACCATACTGCCTTAAGCGCGAAAGGGAGCATAGTGTATGGTCAGTGCTCTTGGGTAGGAAAGAGACCAACGCCAGCAACACCGAGCGCCCCAGCGGCGGTTGAGGGTTTTGAGAGTGGAGTGGTTTGACAGTTGTCCGCCGCTCCGTCAAACGATGGACACATTCGGAAGATATTGGGCCTGGGGCTGAGAATAACGCTGTTATTGTTCACGTGTTTGGGTCTCTTGCGTGGTTACCGCGTGGACAGAGTTGGTGTTTCGTTCCCCAGCACAGCCTGGCCGTGAGATTCCATCTCCCCCACATCAGCGTCTATCAGTGGCAGGATATCAAAAATGTCGTCACTGATATTGCCACCCATCTTTCGGTGTCGGCGCTGGAATATGACGAGGGGGGATCCTGCAGCCCTGGCAAAAACCAGTGATGCGTTGTGGCACTGATATTGACATGGATTTGTCCGGGGTAGTGAAGACTTTACAATGTAGGCTTGACAATAAGTTCTATGAAGGAGGCACGGATACATCATGAGAAACAGCCACTATCATACCGCAGCAGAAGACCGGGGGATCTACACACACCAAGATCCATATTTAGTCCTCTGTAGCTTGCTTGGCTTCGACAGCTTCTCCCACATCTCCAGCTATAATGGCTTGCATGGTCGCAGCCACACCTGCTGGCTCTTCCTGCTCATCGCCTAAGGCAATATCCTTCTGCGGAGGCTGCACTGATTCCGAATCAGAACACCATTCCATCAAAACTTCCACATCTATCAGCGCAGATCCGACGCCGAGAGGAAAGTCGATCTCCTTGCGCTGGAAGACCACTCTCGTGGGTTCAGAAGGCGAAGACGGCGTGGACATATGGAAAGCGGGTATAATCCACAGCCAGCCCATGAATACCTGGGCACACACCACGCTAGCATGAGAAACCCTGGTCAGGATTCCGGGGGAAAGGAGCGACGAACCTGGCCCATGTAAAGTTTGATGCGCACTTCGCGGTGGGCATCGAGGACAATGCCGTGCTCGTGACCCGCCAGCGTCATGTCATACATGGAATTGGCTTCGGAGGGCACTGGATTCTCATCTGCGTGCTCGATTGCGGGTGGTAGCTCGTCTCGGATTTTTACCCACTTGTCCTCTGAAAGGGGCCGCAGCGTGTACAAGGTGACTTGAACACCCTGTTCAACGAGAGTCGATAAGCGAGCGGCTCTGCCGGGCTTCGAAAGCTCCACTCACTTCGCCTGTGTCACCTTTGTGGACTGAAGAGTCGCCAAACACCCCCATACGTGCAAAACTGCGCACCATCTTCTGTGCATCCCACGTCCCATCCTGAAAGAACGTTGCTAACTCCTCGTTGCCAATGTGCTCGCTGCCTGATTTCCTTTTTCCCATATGTCCATCGTCATCGCGGGTACGCCTCTCCCATCTCTCCAGAGCGTCGACCATATCGTCATCATACCGCGCGAGCGAGACCCACACGTGCCCATTTCCTGCCTCTTGTCGCCTGAAGCTTGTACGGCCGATAACCATGTTGGCTGCTTTAACTAGATTCATCTTGACTCCCGAAAGCTCTTTCATGCGAAGCTTGACCTGCGTGAGACGGACTTTGGACTTCGGCTTAGGGGCTTCGGCGTCTAGGGACCAGAAGCCGACGGGTGCTTCGTTTGCGAGGAGCAGTGACCAGTAGAAAAGCCAGCGTCGTTGGCTTGGAATGCTAACGCCCGCTTTTGATTTAGTGGACGGCGAAGTCGGGGCCTTCATACGACGCGAAGTATGCAAGTCAAGAACATCTTGTAAAGAGGTGGGCAGCACCTTGGAAGGTGCGCTGCGAATTGGTGGACTTGGATTGCTCTCCGAACTAATAGATGCAGAGGCTTGTGACAATAGTGGATTAGAATTCAATTCCTGCGTCACCTCATGTGCCGATGCGTCGACATCAGCACTCAGTTGCGATATTTTCAAACTGGCTCCTGCATCCGAGGGCTCAGAGTCGTCGTTTGGCATGACTTCCATCCATTCCTCGGCTCGCTCTTGTATCCAATTCTTGGTTGAGGGATTCTGTTCAAGGCTGGGAGGAGTTGGATAGACATCCAGTGATAGCAGGTATGTGCACGCGAGTGTCCCAGACCTCCCCTTGCCCGCTAACCATACACCCATGACTTAGCACAAACATGTCAGAGTAGAAAGCTCCGCACCTTTACAGTGCAACACAACAACCCTATCGCGTGAACCAGAGAGCCATGCACGCATCTCACGAGCTGCAAGTGGCAAAATAGAAAGGGGAGGTGCGCTGACCTTATTCGTAAGCCGCCCATTATAACAATAACATGTCACATTTGCAAGTCGCTCACTGATGGTCTGGAAAGGGGTACCGACTGACTCTTCCATCAAACACGGACGCTGGATAAGAGTTCTCCTTCACAGGACAGAAGTTGAACACCCAGAAGTTTTTTCCATGACGGTGACTGAGAAACTTTTTCGCGTCATCTCTGCGATTGCGGTATAGCCCTTCGATACCTGTGGCAGGGTATCCCATAACGATGACCTGATCAGTCACATAAACTAAATCTACCGTTCGGGCGTGTCAGCTCAGCTTCCGCAACATCGTGACAATGTACCCACCTAGCTCGAGATTGAGATTTCCATCTTTGAATCGTGCTTTATTGCCAGAGACCAGTCTTCGAAGATAATCAGTCATTACGGGAGTTCAAAGCATAGGTCAAAGACAGGTGTAAGGAAGAAATGGAGAGACAAGGGATATGCTACCGATTACATGGAGTCAGCGATCTCAGTAACAACGTCAGTGGAGAAAGCTGAGTCCGGTCGTGGTGTGTGTGACAAATTGTCACACCAAACGTGACAAATCCGCCAATGTGACACTGGTGACCCGCCCCCAAGTTTCTTGGGACGCGCGTCGTACAGCTCTGCAATTAACCAACATGCCCGAACGCGTAGCCTCAACGATCGCAGTCCCATCCGAGGATCCCAAGAACAAGAAGCCAGAAGACAAGGAAAAGGACAAGAAAGAGGGCTCGTCAAAACTCAATGGCGACAAGAAGGACGATGAGGAGGAACTCGTATGTCCATCTGCTACCCTGGCCTGTAATCGAGCCACACTGATACCCATCGGCTTTAATATAGTCAGAAGAGGATACTCAGCTGAAAAGCGAGCTGGAGATGCTCGTGGAGCGACTGTCGGTATGTTTTCTGTAGTCGATCAATTCAGCAGCACTGACGTCGTGCCAAAGGAACCTAATACCGAGCTCTACCGCCCAGCACTTGAGACCCTTCGGACACTGATAAGAACCTCAACCTCATCTATGACATCTGTGCCCAAACCTCTCAAATTCCTTCGTCCACATTACCCCGACCTCCAGAAATTATATGATACCTGGCCTTCATCGGAGGATAAGGTGCGGATTGAGCAGTGTCGCGCGATGTTGCAGACCAATAAACCAATCTTCAGAGTCTATTTGCCGACATTTTATCGGTCCTTGCCATGACATATTCCGACACACAACCCCGTGGAACCCTCCGATATCGCCTTCTATCTGCCTCACTCCTTCCTCCCGCGTCGAAAATATCAGAACCTGGATCATGGGGCCACGAGTATGTCCGACATCTCGCAGCCGAGCTTGGTGAGGAGTATGTGATACGCAACGAAGGCGAAGACGCCATCCCCCCGCCTTCCGGTGGGGAAACAGCAATAGCGGCACCGGTCAAACTTCCCGGAACCGTCGATGACCTCAAAGCTCTTGCTATGGAATGTGCCACTTTCTTCTTACGGCACAATGCCGAGCACGACGCGGTGGACTTGCTATTCGAACTGGAGATGGTAGAGCGGATAGCGGAGCTTGTGGACACTGCAACTTACGCACGCGTCTGTGCATACATGGATCGGTCGGTGGTGCTCATACGTATGATGGTACTCTCTGACACTGTTTTTAGATGTGTTGGTCTCTTGGTGTCCCCCGACGATGTGGCCTTTTTGCGGACAGTACATAAGATATACCTCCAATTTTCAAAGTTCCCCGAAGCCCTGAGTATGGCAATACGTCTCAACGACCCGGAGCTCATTCGCCAAGACTTCGACGCATCAGGAAACCCGTAGGTTGCCTTCACATCTCTACGTTCGCTCTGTTTGACTCGTTTTCAGCACCATGAAACGGCAACTCGCTTTCCTCCTCGCGCGGGCTCAGGTCCCTATTGAGTGGTTGCAGCCGCCTGCATCTGAAGATGCGGACGCGGAGGATGAGCTACCGGCGGACCTTGTAGAGTGCCTCAGCAACACTCGATTGAGCACCCACTTCCGAGAGTTCGGCAAGGAGGTCGGGGTAGCAGACCCAAAAAGTCTGGAGGACGTGTACAAGAGCCATCTCGAGGGCTCACGTGAGCGTTGCAAAAGCTTCTGAGACAGCGAAACTAATGCGCTCATTTACCAGGGACGGGCACTACGGCTAACGTCGACTCGGCGCGGGCCAACCTGGCTGGGACATTTGTCAACGCCTTCGTGAACGCTGGGTTCGGTAATGACAAACTCATGGTAGAGGCGGAGGAAGGAAACAGCTGGGTTTACAAAAACAAAGATCACGGTAACTTTACATTTCATCCTCCAGGTCTCGCAAGCTGAGCCGTGTGGCCACAGGCATGATGAGTGCTACTGCAAGTCTTGGGCTTAGTCTTCTATGGGACACGGACGTTGGCTTGAGTCACGTCGATAAGTACACTTACTCTTCAGAAGAGCACATCAAGGTCAGCCACTTCGTCTCAGTTATTCACCAAACTCACTCATGCACAGGCCGGGGCCCTTTTCGCGACTGGCCTTCTTAATGCTAATGTGCGCACCGAAGCAGACGCGGCGCTCGCCCTGCTCGGTGAGTACGTTGAGAACAAGTCGGCCCCCCTGAAAACGAGCGCCATTATGGGTCTTGGGCTTGCGTATGCTGGTTCTCACCGCGAGGATTTACTTTCGCTGCTCCTGCCAGCAGTCGCTGACGACGGAGTTACGATGGAGATCGCTGCTCTCAGTGCTCTCGCGCTGGGGTTCATATTCGTCGGGAGCGGTAACGGAGAGATCACGAGCACGATCCTGCAGACGTTGATGGAACGGGAAGATAAGGTGCTTGATGAGAAGTGGGGGCGCTTCTTGGTGTTGGGACTGGCGCTTCTGTTCGTTGGTAGGGCGGTTCGTTCGGTTTGAGGTGCTGGTGCTGATGCTGGTGACAGGCCTCCAAGATGCATCGGATGCGACGCTTGAGACCCTCAAGGCAATCGAGCACCCTATCTCACAGCAGGCCCAGATACTGGTGGAAGTCTGTTCGTTTGCAGCCACTGGTAATGTCCTCAGGATACAAAAGCTGCTGCACCTCTGCGGGGAGCATCTTGAGGCAGTCAAAGAAAAGGAGGAAGCCGAGCGGAAGAAAGAAGAGGGTGCCGAAGGCGAGAAGAAAGAGGAGAAGAAGGAAGAGAATGCCAAGCCAAATGATGTGTACCAGGCGTTTGCCGTCCTTGGTGTCGCCCTCATCGCAATGGGAGAGGATGTCGGTGCGGAAATGTCGATGCGTCAATTCAACCACTTGGTTCGTTCTATGCCACATTTCCCAGGTGGGGGTACTCATTCCCTTGCCTCTAGATGCACTATGGCGACCCAATTATCCGAAAATCGGTCCCACTGGCACTAGGCCTCATCAGCACCTCAAACCCTCAGCTCCCTGTTCTCGATACCCTATCGAAATACAGCCACGACAGCGATTTGCAAGTAGCTCTCAACGCTATTTTCGCAATGGGCCTAGTTGGCGCCGGCACGAACAATGCTCGTCTTGCGCAAATGCTCCGGCAACTCGCTGGTTATTACTACAAAGAGCCAGATTGCCTCTTCATGGTTCGTATTGCGCAGGGCCTGGTACATATGGGTAAGGGAACGATCGGTCTCAACCCTTTCTTCTCCGATCGGAATATTATGAGCCGAACGGCCGTTGCTGGTCTGTTAGCGACGATCACTGCGTTCACAGATGCGAAAGCCTGTAGGTGCTTTACTTGACAGACGTTTTGATGAAATGCTGACCGCTGCGTCGCTGCGAATAGTTGTCCTTGACAAGTATCACTGGATGCTGTACTTCCTCGTGACTGCAATGTATCCCCGATTCCTGATCACTCTCGACGAGAACTTGGAGAGCTCTCCCGTCACTGTCCGCGTTGGACAGGTGTGTTACATTATATGATCCTTCCCGTGATTCCCCTCACCCCTTTCCTCCCAGGCTGTGGACACTGTCGGCCAGGCAGGCAAACCGCGCACGATATCCGGTTTCCAGACGCATCAGACACCAGTACGGCTGGGAACGACGGAGCGGGCGGAGCTTGCCACGGAAGAGTTCATCCCCTTCGCGCACGTACTAGAGGGCTTTGTCATCCTCCAGAAGAATCCTGGGTGGGAGAAGGAGGATACGATGCAGGCATAGACTCGTCGTTGGATTTGCTTTGTGCAGCTAGAAATACCACTCAACGACACTTGCGATGTGCATTGGAGTGGATTGTACCTCAGAGGCCTTGAGCTTGGTGGCCGGAAATGATCTGTATGAGACTACTTATGTTGCGTGGTTCACTGGGGCCTCTTGAACGATCTGCAGGACATGGCTCGTTGCATTGCTCCCAACGTCGCACGCGTGTACACCGCGCCTTCGAGAGACGAACGAAAAGACACTGCCAGTGGCATATACACGACGGTCGTCTCCCAACCTTCCCTCACTTGCGCTGGGTGGCAGCTTTCCGTCCTTCATATAGCTTATTCACCGCATCCAACTTCCCCGTCTCAAACGTCTCATAATCCTTCGCTGAGCTGCCAATGGGAATCTGCACGTCGTTCGACTTGAGCTCCTGCATCGTGAGTGCAGTAAATTCATCAAGTGGCATCCAGATTTTGGATAACACCTCTCGCTTCCCTTGGTCTGCGTGCATGGTGGATTAAAGGGAAGCGCGTGGAGGTGATGTTGGACTCAGACTTACGGTCATGAAGCTCAGATTCAACCAGTCTGCGACGCCGGTGAGCACAACCTAGACGGGTACCAACGTCCAAGCTTACTCACGGTGGTAGGATTTCCACGACATGGACATTCTGGTCTTTTAGTTGAGCATTCAGGGTCAGACTCAAGCTATGCAAGGCTGCTTTAGTAGCACAGTAATTGGGCACCCAAGGACCCGGGACGACGGCTAGCCCGGAAGTTACGGTATAGATGAAACTTGGCTGGCCTGCCTTCTGTTCCAGGTAACGGGGATCAGGGCGGAACATAGCTGGCTTCGGCTCAAAAACAGATCACGCACCCCAACCTTGATGAGATGCGGGAGGAAGAACGTAATCATATTGATAACAGAGAGATAGTTGGTATTTAGCTCGTCGACCACTTCTATTAAACGTGGATATCGGGCGATGTAGTCAGTTTGGTGGCCTCAGTTGTATGGGCAACGTTGCTTACTATCAAGGTCAACCGATTCGGGTTCTGTGAAGTCGTATTCATGCTGTATTCCACTCATGAACATGACAGCATCCAGCTGTCGTGGATAGAAGTCAGTGCCGTGCCAGACATCGACTCCAGGTGACATACCCCGGGGTACTGCTGGACAACATCGGCTACTGATGCTTTCAGTGAGGCACGATCGGCCAACACGTCGAGTTTGAATCCCTTGAGCCTTCCGTCGGTTCCGTGCGCTTCTACAAGTTCATCCAGTCTCTCTTGGCGCCGGCCACACACAATGACGGTGGGCTTGGAAGGGAGGGCGAGGATGCTCAGGGCAAGCGCGCGTCCTAAGCCCGCGGTGGACCCGATGATGAGGATGCACTTGCTGTCCTTGATACTGGGCATGGCCAGATAGCGAGCTTTGGGAGATAGCTTAAAGATGTGTGACCTGGCATTGGGGGATGACCCTGGGCTTTATATATCGTCCCGGCCGGGGCTGGAGTGTCCGGGTGAAAGGTTTTCCAGCTCGAGGTGCAGGATGACCTTGCAAAGCGTGTCATCGACCTAAATTATGAAGAACCACTGAGTGCATGAGTATCACATGTGCTTTATAAGATCCGAGTCTGTAACTTGTCAGTCTGCATGATGGTGGACCGATACGACACTGACACGGCGACACAAGAACGCGACATTTTGCGTACTTAGAGCCAGCTCATACCCCTCCAGATACTTGGTACGTCTGACCGTGAGTACTGCCAGTAGCAAAGACAAGGCACAACAGACACAGAGCAAGATCATCGAGGTTAAAATTGCCGACCTCCAGGACCAAGACTGACATCTGAAGAACTTCGGCAAGGAGAGCCCAGGCAAAAGCCAGCAACTCAAAAAGTATTGCCGTTGTAAGTAGCAGTGATTTTTACTCCTCTTATTCAAGCCAAGATCAGCTACCGCAAATCATGTCCTTGAGCAGCTGACACCCACCGACAATCACGAAATCAAACGTCTTGTTGGCGACATCTTCTGTTTTCGCTATAGTCTTTTCAGTCATGTTCGCTAGAGGTAATGCGGGGTGGGCTGCGAACTGCTGACCATACGCCTTTATATCATCTTCTACCCACCCCATACAAGTGACTTTCGGTAGTGTTGAGGACGCCATCGACGTAGAAGTGGGTGGGGGTGATTGAGTTAACCCATGATATTGTGAACTGTACGTATCCCGGACACATCGGAAAGTAGATAACAGGTTGGATGGCCTGCGCTACAGAGTGACACGAAAATATTGATGTTGCACCTCGAAGCCACTTCAGGAGCTGCAATGAGCAATGCTGCGCCTGTACACAGAGGTGCGAAAGAGTGAGGAACGGAATCGCATGATAGCTCAAAGTTAGCACTCCTGGACCCTCGTACGATCCCAATCCACACACGAACACTAACTAGACAGAAAGCACAGACTTTTAGCGCATAGCAAGAGTGTTGAACGTCGGGAACAAAGGAGAACACCATACCAGATAAAGTTTGTGGGTGAACACTTGGACGGAACCATTTTTTGAAGCGGCGATAATACTTCGCGCCACCGACTCGTCGATAATGCGGGGTCGCGTTCTCGGAGTATTTGAGATTGCTGACCCCTCTCATCCAAGTCTTCCTATTTCCAGAGAACCGTTATAACACAAGCCCCGGCAAGATGCCGGGAACGAGGCAGAGAACTTGAAGCTGACCATAGCATTGCGTCCCGTATTTCGTAGAACCCATGTGCCCAAATATCTTGACACACGCATCATGAGTTTGACAGACGGTGGGCCCGTGGGCATTGGGCACCCACGTATGTCTGTACGGGGTGCCAGGTACCCTTTCAACGCCACATGACGGACCTCCAAGACATTATCAATGTTGCATAATGACCTTTCGAGATGAATCATTGATCAGACTGGCGGCAATCTTGCAGTTGCCACGATGCGCGGGTCTCCATAGCCAGGTGCTGTTTTTGCTTAACGGCTGCAAACAAGACCTTCGTCGCAAGGTGGAGCCCTCGAAACGCAGCTTGTGCGGTGTTCGCCAACAGCTAGCATCCATACTATCCGAGTCAGTGAGGTTCGGACAAGAGAATACCTCTGGGACCACCGCAATAGCATCGGGCGGATCAGTGGATAGAGATGGGCAGGCTCTGGCGGCTCCATCCCACCGATTGCTGCCATTTTTGATGGTTTTCCTCAAGACATGCGTAAATGCGAATGCGTTCGTGCAAAAGACCGGACTGTTGGACTGATTAGTCGAGTGCAGATCAGGTTCGGAAGGAGAGGTCACTGGCCTTATACCTTGGCGATGAACGTGGTCGACTTGGAATCCGCGGCCGAAAGATGGGAATTTTGCCGATCAGATAACATGATGAACCCGCGAGGTCACAAACGTAACGCGTGCTCAAACAATAACGGGACGCTTGTCCGTCTTCAAGAGCAGCGCCCCACTAACAAGAGCCCAGCTACATACAAGTATAGTCGCAACGTGACTGCTGTGTGCACGACCAGAGAACAAGGCTGCGGTTGTGGTCAAAGCGCTATCCGCGCCTGTGGCTGTGGTGGCGGAAACGTGAACAATAGTCGGGAGCACGTGACGCAACGCGCCCGCGTTTGTTTGTTCATGTTTTGTGTAGATGGTTGAAAATGGGTAACTCCGGATTTGTTAAGGTCGTTCACCTCCACCTCTTGAGCATCTTCAGCTTGTTGTCTATCCTTCCTTCATTTCTTTCATCTATAATCTTTTAGACTGTGTACTGTGACATTTCACTCGAAATGTCCTCAAACATACCTGTAAGGAGATTTGTTTTGACTGTTCTCGTCAGTGATTTTGACAAATTCATCGTCATCAGACACGGCGTGTAACGCGGGTGACCCGTACCACGACCCAGAAGGATAATGAAAATGCAAATGCTCGTCCGACACGTCTTGCTTCCCGTGCGAAACCCCCATCATCATCTACCGCTACCGCTGCCACAGCTACTTCGGCTGGGATTGGCCGAGCCACAGCACCTACCGCCGCTTCTAGAGCAAAAGCGGGCAGCCAGGATGAGAACAAACTGGATCTCGCCGCACAGGGCAAACGAAAACGCGAGGCGCTCGGCGAGGTAACGAAGCATAAGAATAAGACGACTAACATCCCGCCTGCTAAAGAGCTCAAGGGGAAGGGGAAGGAGGTTGCTCCGCCCAAGGAGAAATTTGACGGTGTCGTTATAAAGTCAAAACCTGCTGCTACGGCGGTATCACGCCAACCACTACGGGCAGTCTCTGCCACTACTGCTCGCCATGCCACGAAGAGTACCACTGCGGCGTCGCAGGCTCGGCAATTAGACAACGTCAAGGAGGAAGTTGTCGAAGTTCGATCGAAAGAAGAGGACGCGATGACCATTGACGATCACTTGGACGAGCCGGAGTCAGCAGCAGCTCCGGTCCGCAGAGTTTCTACCCGCCGGTCGGCTGTATCATCGCAGACGATCATCACTCACGAGGTACAACGTGCTGAGTTCTCCAGACGCCAATCGTCTCGTTCGACTCTCAAGCAGGAGATTCAGGATGAGATCGAAGATAATCGCGTGTTCAAGAAGCGACGGACGTCATCGGACACTCCAGACGAAGCTCAGCTTTTCGAAGAGCAATTGGAGCACGAAGCCGAGGTTGCTGCCGCCCTCGAGGCCGCTCGGGAGAGCTCGCCCGAAGCTGACCCTGAGGGAGATGAATGGGAAGATCTCGACGCAGATGATGCTGATGACCCACTGATGGTCAGCGAATATGTATCCGAAATCTTCAAGTACATGAAGGAGATTGAGGTTTGCTCACTTCCACGCCGTTTTTGTGTTCGCGGCTAAAGGGCATTTGCAGCTCACGACGCTTCCCAATCCCAATTACATGGAAAGTCAAAAAGATCTCGCGTGGTCGATGCGTGGAATCCTACTTGACTGGCTGGTCCAAGTCCACGCGCGCTTCCGTCTCCTCCCAGAAACCCTTTTCCTCTGCGTCAACATCATCGACCGCTTCCTCTCAGCACGTGTGGTTTCTCTCGCCAAGCTCCAGCTTGTCGGCATCACCTGCCTCTTCATTGCATCGAAAGTCGAGGAGATCGTCGCGCCTTCGGTCTCGCACTTCCTCCACTGCGCTGATTCGTCATACAGCGAGTCCGAAATCCTCATGGCTGAGCGATATGTTCTCAAGACCATTGACTGGAACTTGGGATACCCCAACCCGATGCATTACCTGAGGCGTATCAGCAAGGCTGACGAGTACGACGTCAAGGCACGGACCATTGGCAAGTATCTCCTCGAGGTCGGGACTTTGGAGTGGAGACTTCTTGCCACGCCGCCATCTTTGGTGGCTGCTGCAGCTATCTGGCTGGCAAGACTCATTCTCGGCAACGATAAATGGGTGAGTCGCTCCGTGGGCCGCCTGTGATACCACCCCTGAGTTTCATCGTCTGCAGACCCCGAATTTGGCTCACTATTCATCCTACGCCGAGAGCTCGCTGATTCCTACTGCCAACTTGATGTTGAACTACATTCTCAAACCTGTCCGACACGAATCATTCTACAAGAAGTACGCTGGCAAGCGGTTCTTGAAGGTTTGTCGATACCTTTTGTTTCTATATCCTTCGTGTTGATGATTCTTCGCAGGTGAGTATATGGGTGAGGGAGTGGGCACTAGAACGGTGGGAAGAATCGACCCAGGTCGCCCTGCTGCAGGACTTGCCCAGCCTGAAGGAAAGGAATCGTATTGAGCGAGAGCGGAACGAGGCTGCCGAGGGAGACGTCGAGGACCAAAGAGAAGACTCGTAAGACGCGTCGCCGGACGTTGCTCACTGGATGTCCACTGCCTACTTGCAATCCATCACCACCTTTCCACTGCGACACATTAAAACTGCATATCAAACGGACACCTTTACCATCCTATCGCATATCCTTCCACACACACCGCATCACTGTTTATTTTTTGGAACCAACCAATCACCCAACCATCTTCGTCCTGTTCTGTGTCTTTTATGTCTTGGTCTTATGATTATCAAATGGGTTTTCCTCACTCCCTACCCGCGCAATCTCGTCGTCTATGCCTCCGTCATCATGCTGCATCCTGTCTCCTACAATGGAACGATCGTCAATCTCGATTTGTCGTTTTCGTCGCTGGCCGTGCCGCTCTATCTCGCGCTTGCTCGTTACGCATGCCGTCGTCATCCTGCTATACCTGCTCAGTGCCTTCTAGCTGTTATCGTCCTTGTCTTTGGGCTCGCTATGTTGCTCTGCCGTGCACGCACTGCCGAGTTGTCGTCGTTGCTTTGGGCATGAAAATACATCCACCTTGGCGCCACCATCCACACCCTACCCCATGTTCCTTCCACTTCACCCTTCTTTTTCCATCCTCATCCTTTAACCATAGCACCTGTTTATTCCCTTGCACTTTACACCCTTTTCACAAATGTGTTCGTGACAATCACGGTCGAGTCGAGATGTATATCTGTAAGAAAATAAACGAGAGTCATCCCCAAGTCCTCTGAGGCCCATTTCAAGTGTGCTCAGTGACTGCGAGGTAGTTGTGTTGCTGTCGACTAAAAGACTTCAAAAAAGGGGGGGCTTTCAGGTGGTTGAAGAAATCTATCAAAAACTCTCTGCCTGGGAGTCGAACCCAGCTCTGCCGCGCGCAGTGATTGAGTAAGCACCTTGACAGGCGGCTGTACTATCCGATATACTAGCAAAGACTTATGAAAAGTGCTCTGTAAAGTTGCTATATACAAACAATTGCCCTCCGTTACCCTTTGCCTTTAAACTGAAGTTGTCCATCCACTACAACGATCGACCGAGTCTGTCACTTGTCCTTGATACTGTCCAGATGACCCTTGGGGCGGTCAGGCCTGCCGCCAATATACGATGGACGCGACTACCTCGAAGAACGCGGCAGTTCTCTTCCTCGGCCCCATTTAACTCGGACAATAAATTAGACTCCAAGGCATTTTCCAAAACACTTCTCTTGCCTCGGACTTCGTTTCCGCTCTGGGCCGACCCTTCTAAGAGCGAGGAGCCATTCCGCAAGAGAACTTGTGAAGACCTGTACCAATGGCAGGTCTGTCCTTCACTGCTGTGCGCTGTGGTCGCGTTAAACGCGTCTCTCTAGTAGCAGAAGAACGCGAATGGGCCGGTATTTGTCATGCACGATGGCCCCCCGTATGCAAACGGTCATTTACACATGGGTTGGTCTGAACCCTGGCAGGGATTTGCTGAGAGTTAACGTCTCCTCGTCAGGACACGCGCTCAACAAGATTATTAAAGACATCATTAATAGGTATCACGTCCTCATAGGCGATAAAGTACAGTGAGTGAACTTCGCTCGTCGCGTATTGCTTGCTGTGATGCCTATCGATCCCAGCTACTTCCCCGGCTGGGACTGTCACGGCCTTCCTATTGAGAATAAGGCCCTACAAGAACTTGGAGTGAGTTCAAGACAGTCGTATTGCAACCTTGCTAACCACGACGCGGTATAGAAAGACGTCCTTTCGCTCCCGGCTAATACTATACGATCTGCGGCAAAAGCTACGGCGGAGCGCGAGATGCAAACGCAAAAGGAAGAATTCGAACAATTTGGAATCATGGCGGATTGGAGCCCAGAGACAACTTATCGTACACTAGGTGCCCATCAAATGATTTTGATATCCACCAGGACCATATTGAAGGTTTTAACTAGATCACCAGTACGAAGTACGCCAGCTTCGCATATTCCAGAAGATGGTCGAGAATGGTATATCGCATTCGCCCATCTGAACGTCGTACTAACGACTCCCATTGACCGTAGGCCTCATATACCGGCATTATCGGCCGGTTCACTATTCTCCGTCGTCTCATTCTGCTCTGGCAGAGGCAGAGTTGGTCTATAGAGACGATCATGTCTCTCATTCTGTTTACGTGACTTTCGCAATTGATCCTCGGACTGAAACTCGGAGCATGGTGCTCCGCCAAATCATCGCAGAGCATTCTGTGAACCTCCTGGTTTGGACAACAACACCTTGGACTTTAACGGCGAACATGGTACGAACTGACGTGCTTGCTTCTTGTTCGTTCAGACAATGATAATAGGCTTGATGTAGGGCATTGCTGTGCATCCTGAACTAACTTACTCTGTGGTGAAGACCCAAAGCAAGCAAGGGGTAATGATTGTGGCAAAGGATCGTATCCTGGCTCTAGAAGACGTCATTGGCCCTGTCGAAAGCGTCGCAGACATTCAAGGCCGGTCGAACCTTTCCTTTCTAAACTCATGCGGATGTGCTCATCTTTGCTTCAGGTGTTGATCTAGTGGACATCACTTACATTCCACTATTCTCCTCCTTGTGCCCCACGGATGCTTCTGCTTTAAGCGTCATCTCCGCTTCTCACGTCACGTCAGAATCAGGAACCGGTCTCGTCCACTGTGCACCCGCACACGGAGCGGAGGATTACCTCGCGTTCCGCAGCCTAGGCCTTCTCCAAGGGTCGACGACGGATATGATGTGCCATGTAGACGAAAGCGGGAAGTTCGCGGACAAGGTCGCTCATGCCGTGGGCAGCGATACTGCAAATTTGCTTGTCGGGCAGGATGTTCTAAAAGGTGGCAGCAAGGCAATCGTGCAGCTGCTAGCGCGCACTGGGAACCTCGTCAAGATGCAGAAGATCAAGCACCGCTACCCGTATGATTGGAAGACCAACGAGCCCATCATCGTAACGTGAGGTCCCCTCGCCGTCCTTAATGTAGCAGCTAATGTCGCCTGGTTGTATATGCAGGGCGACTTCGCAGTGGTTCGCGAATTTAGACGGTATCAAGGAGGATGCTCTCGATGCTGTGAAAGAGGTCGAGTTCTTCCCGCCTGCCTGTGAGTACTCTGCAAGTTAATTTCGCGACCTTTCCGTAACATTGCGTCAGCCCGGAATCGCCTCGAGTCTTTCGTCCGCTCGCGCTCCGAATGGTGTATCTCCCGCCAACGCGTTTGGGGTGTCCCCATCCCTGCCCTATACCACGTCCCCACCGACCAGCCTGTGCTTGACTCCGCATCACTCAACCACATATTGCGTGTTCTCGAAGAGCGCGGGGTCGCATACTGGTGGGACGGCCCCGTTGAGCACTTTTTGACCCCAGAGCTCCTAGCCAAGGGCGGGGCAGACGCGTGGCGGAAGGGAACAGATACGATGGACGTGTGGTTCGACAGCGGGACTAGCTGGTCGATGCTCGAGGCACCGAGAGACGGGAGGCGGTTCGCAGCCGACGTGTGTCTCGAAGGGTCAGACCAGCACCGCGGCTGGTTCCAAAGTCAGCTATTGACCGCCGTGGGCTCTGCGCCCGCGGGCGCTAAGCCATCGAGCCCATATGGGACGCTGATCACGCATGGTATGGTTCTGGACGAAGCCGGGGTGAAGATGAGCAAGTCGCTGGGGAACGTCGTGAGCCCGATGAGCGTCATCAAAGGAGGTGCCGTGCGTGTGGTGGTATTCGTCTGGGTCGACCGCGCGGTGTACTGATTCGGGGCCTTTCTTTCTAGAATGTGAAAAAAGAACCAGCGTATGGTGCGGATGTGCTCCGGTTGTGGGCTGCGACGGTGGAGTACTGGCGTGACATGTCTATTGGCCCTACGGTGTTGGCACAGTCGGCGCAGTCTCTGCGGAAGATCCGCAATTCTGCGAGGTTCATCCTAGGCAATATTGGGGATGCCACGACTCGAAGAAATGTGCAGCCCGTAGACAAGCAGGATTTGGGATTGGTGAGTGCGATCTGGGGTGGATGTGATGGCCACTCAACGTCGACTTAGGCCGAGCGGTACGTCATGAACGAGCTATACAAACTGGAGGCGACCGCACGGGAGGGCTATTCCTCGTACAGCTTCCCCAAGGGTGCGCACCTTTCGTCCATCTTGTAGTCTGGTGTCTAACATGTACTTGCAGTGATGAACGCTCTCAGCAACTTTGCCAACATCACGCTATCGTCGCTGTACCTCGACATCACAAAGGACTGTTTGTACGCGAACGCCGTTCACAGCAAGGAGCGAAGGGCCGTCGTGGCTACTCTCGAACGCGTGAGTACTAGTGCGCGATTGACGTCGGGTGTGTCGGGTGCTCATCCCTGCGCAGGTGCTGGACACGATGACCTCTGCCATGGCGCCTGTTCTGCCTCATCTCGCCGAGGAGATCCACAGTGTTTTGCGAGAGGGCGAGGGCGAATCCGATTCAGCCCCACTATCCTTCTTCACGAAGACGTGGGCCCCGTTGGTGAGTCGACTTCTTCTCGTCTGTTCTACGTTGCGGATGTTTAGCCGGGATGACAGAGCACGGAGTGGCAAGACCCTCAAGCGGAACGAGATATGACAGATCTGCTACGCGTTCGCACTGTGGTGCTTTCACTTTTGGAGAAAGCTCGCAAGGACAAGTGAGTGGCGGATCTACGCAGCCCGGTGAAGTGTGAAGTGACCAGAGAACTTGCATAGGAATCTGAAGAGCTCGCTTGAAGCAGAGGTAGACTTGATCGTTCCGAATAGTATGGCGGACCGACCTGAAATGCTGAAGCTTTTGGATCGTGAGGGTGGGTAATTTGGCACTGTACTTCAATTTGACGCTCATCGAAGTTGCTATGGACATAGAGAGCTTCCTAAAGACCCTCTTCCTCGTATCCGATGTCGAGATAACAAACGAAGGCTCCTTAGGTGCGACGGCGCCAGAGTGGTCCTATATTTCCTCGATGCCCCTTCCGGGTAAGTCTTACCATTGCTGCTTCCATCGCTCACACGCTCATGTACTCCGTCTAGCCTTCGAGCACGAACTATCCATCCGCGTCCGCCCCGCTACCCAGAACAAATGTCCGCGCTGCTGGACGTACACTCGTGCTGACGAGCACGAGCTGTGTCCGCGGTGTGACGGTGTGGTCGCCGGAGAGCATTGAGTGTTTTCTTCGTACATTTATTGCCATTTATTCGAATCATTAGACTCACTCGCTGTAGCATAACGTTGGTTTTCCTGCGCAATCCCATCTCCTCTATCGCTCATTCAGTTTTCAAAGCATTGAAATTCTGTAAGCCGGAAGGGGTATTGCAGATCACGACTGTGAAGTTGCGGGGAGAAATAGTTAGAATGGAGCGAGGGTGTCGACTAGGAGTTCGAAGCCATTATCGGGGATAGCGGGGAGAATGAGTGCTCATGTCCGGATGCGTACCCGGGGTCCTTATGGACGGCGCCAACTGATGCAGGCGACTAGTACTCACCTTGCCTTGCCCCCATCGATCGCGTGATGCCACCAGCCGCCGCTCTCATTCCCGGCCCTCTGCGCACGATCGAGGGCAGAATCAAGATAAACCTGTGTTCAGACGTTGCAACACCGACCATCATAAAATTTCCCCTCCACATCACACCGGAAGGGGATGCGCCATGGGAGAGCGTCATTTCCTCGATCGTAGCGGCGCTCAACGCCAGTGGGCTGAGGGAGAGTGGACACGCACTCCACCTTTTGACGACACACGGTCCCATCCCTATCGACCACGAGGATGGTGATTTTGATTGTTTTGCGAATCTTAAAAATATGTTCGTCGACGTCTCCCATTTCTCCCCCGAGTTCGTGGTCAAATTAAACGAAGTTCAGGTAAGCCCCTAACAAGATTTTTGGCCCTTCGCTAACTCCACTTCAGGCGTTTAAGCACCTCACCACCGGCACTTTAAAGACCACCACAACCTCCAATCTCACTGCGTCTAGTGTCGTACAGTCCTCCGCTCGCAGAGGTATGCGTCCGCCCTTGTAGCGGTTGACCGGATTCACCTGCGGGACCAGCGCGGGTCGAGTGTCTGGGTATGGGCATCCCTGGGTGTGGGTGTGCGGGCAGGTACGGCCACCCCCGACGAAGGATACACACCATATTCTCCTGAGCTTGCACTTGGCGCTAGCCATCCAGTGTGGCTTCACTCCGGTTACGATAGTGTATCCAAGCTGGCATTATTTAACTTGAAAGGTCTCGTAGATGCACATACTGAACGCTAACTGAGATAGACGCTCCTAGTCCAGCAGCCAAAAAAAATTATTCTGTCAGCCAGGGGTACTGGGGTATTGGGAAACACAGTGTATTGTTCACGACGCGAGACACATTATTACACTATATAGTATGAGAGAAGGAAATCAACCGAGATACAGTCCAAGGGGAATGAGGAAAAAGACGAGGCCGAAGCCATACAGTGTGATACCGATACAAATCGAGGGTATAGAATGAAGTGGGAAGTCTATTGGAAAATCAAAGGCGGGCCGAATCACAAATCGAGAATAAAATGGAAGATATGAGGCTAATCCAGTCCGAGACCATTGATGAAGGGGAAAATCTGTCCGTGAACGAATAAGGGAGGCTGAATCACAAATCGAAGTATGATGGAGAAAATATGAAGGAAGTCCAGTCGGGTACATACATTGGCGGGGAGAGAAATGTTCGTGAATAGGTAGACGGGATCGAGCCACGGCTTGATAGTAATGGGGACACGATGGCGCGTATTTGGTTGGGTACATTGACGAAGAAAGGGTGATATAAGAAATCCCCGAGAGACCGGCTTTGGCGGGGTGGAAGGACGATAGCGAGGGAGAAGACAATGGACAGCAAACAATGACCTGACGTCGGCGCCAACGTAGCCCATTGAATGCTGCCCAAAGTGACGAACGTGTTTGAATGGTGATAAAGAGAGCGTGATTGGGATACACAATCGAAGATGTAGTGAAAGCAAATTGCGACCGAAGCGGTGGGCGAGAGCATTGCGATAGCTTTTGGGTTTGACCGCCCTCCGTTGCTAACCCCATGGGTAAAAATGTGCAACCCACAGGAATCGCAGAGGGCGACGAAAGTTGCGAGCAAGAGCGCTAAGGGTATGTCGAGAGACGTCAGAGTGGATCGAGTATCTCCGCGTGCGTACAGAGTCAGTATTGGTGTGAGGATGCGTGTGCCAGTGCGTGTGCGTCGAGTTTGATCAGAACTTCAACGCGCCGCGAACACGGAGGAGCCCAGGGGACTGCGAGCTGTGGGAGCTGCAGGCCTCTCGCTGAAATCGTAGGGGATCGCAGCGAGCTCGGGCGTCCTGGTACGGATGAGACCAACCGGAACCTCGATGTGGATCGAATGGCGCGGTGCCCGCCGTGGGACTGCGAGCTGTGGGAGCTGCAGGCCTCTCGCTGAGATCGTAGGGGATCAGGCGAGCTCGGCGGCGAAGGGCTCAATCATGATGAAGCTAGAGACCAAATTGGTATTAGTTGAGGTAAGGAAGGGCAGTTTGAAGGACAAGACGTACATGGTTTGTTAGTAGGGGTTCGACACGCACGATAGGGAACTCGAATGACTCCGACGAATACTCAAGATTGTGTGGGGGTGGATAACAACGGAGCGGCTGTGAGGGAATCGATTAGTGAGTGGAAGGGATTTGAGTTGATATGAAGGGACATACCAGGAAAGCAAATGCTTGCGAAGATTATTGCACGAAAACGATGCTCGAAAGTATGAAAACAACGAAAACACGAAGAAGAAAAGGATAAAAGAAAGCCAAACAAGAACATATGAATGAAGAG